>BMAO01004304.1:0-20082 GCA_019973975.1 Trichonephila clavata | reverse complement strand
ACTTTTTTATACGATTGTACGCAAAATAGTATTGCAAAATAAGTGTGAAATAATTCTAAGGTGGACAGAGCTCAGTGAACAGATGTAATAAATTTTTTCTTATATTTTATTAATAGTTACAAATTAAATAAGTATATTCCAGTGCTTCTGAAACTTTCCGTATTTCCAACCAAATTTAGTCATAATTTTTTTCGCACCCTCTATCCTTCTGGTCTACACAATAACAATGTATTGAATTCAATAATAATGTACTTTGACGTAAAGCTGCAATACGACTTTAATTATGAACCGTACAATTATCAAGAATAGTATTAAAGTTTTTTTGGTAATTATTGAACTTTTTCTTATTTTGGTATTGATAAAATAACGATCAATTACATTGTGCAGTTACTAAACATTTATAATTATATCAGTGTAAATGCATTTTTTATTTTTAATTATATCAGAATGCATTTTGTTTGCTTCATTTTAGTAAATTAATAATATTTTTAAAATAATATTTCATTTTCAACTTTTCGATATGCTCCCCCTTCCCCTCTCTGGGTTGTCATGATCAATTACGGGGGCTCATCATACAGTTTGAGAAATGCTTCGCATATTCTAATTAGTTTCATTGCTGTACTAATAAATTAAGCTGTTCCTAAGAACAAAATTGAGGAAAAGTGGTTAAATTTATTTTGTGTGAGAATAAATTGATTAATCAACAGTGACAAATCAAAAACCAAAAATTGTGATTCATTAACCAGTGCTATAAATTAAAATTCGAAAATATTTAGATCCTTATTATGACCTTTTAGTCTTTGACGAAGTTTTTTTGCTGCGATGTTTTTTCCTAAGAAGGATGGACTTCATTATTTTATGCATTTTTTTGTATATACAGGGGTATTTATTACTAGACTGATAAACTGGTATGGTTTGTTGGTGGTACATAGACGACTCAGAATCACATAGGAATGCACGGTTGCAAATGCCGTTGTTGCGAGCAATGAGGAAAGCAGAAAACATTATATTGAGAGTTTGTACTGCAACAGGTATTAGAAAGTGCGATGGACGTCTTCTATGTTCACATAAAGAGTTTGGTGTACGAGACGCCTGTTCCTTCAATTGAAGGAAACACTTGAATATTTGTAGCTGTTGAGAGGATACGTGGCATGTCAAGAACATTTCAGAACGTAAGAAACTCCAGAGAGCTTCACTGTCAAGATTACCAGACGATTTCTGGCCGTAGTTGCGATTACCTGCAATTGTATCACCTTTCAATAATGTTCTTTCTGTCCGAAAAATGTGTTATTATTTCTGTTCTTTTTTTTTGTCTGCTTCTTTGCACCAGAACTCGCAACTGTGGCCTTTTGAACCTGCATTAATATATGATTTTAAATTTTCTATGTACAAACCTACGCACCTTATAAGTCGGTAAGTAGGCGATCCCCCTATATATTAATCAATTATACAAATACTGTTTAACCTTCTATTGGGCGCGCGAATCTTTCAGATACATAGTAAAAATAGCTTCGATGGAGAGTCCACACAGTGGGTTGGAAACACGCCCCTTTTTCCTCTATCTTCCTTTCATCACTCGACTTAGTATTCAGTTCATATTTCGAGTGTCAGGGCACATTAAATCTGAATGAGTGAGTGAATATTAACATCGCATTGTTTTAGCTACACGAGAGCTTTTGGTGACTGACGCGTAATTTTGAACCATGATCAAGTGACGTGGACGACACCTGAGCTGGTACCCCCTCTCATAACTACCACACCACACCAATGGGAGGACTTTTGAGATCTCGACAGATTTAACGTGCATCCTTCCCCTACATGGCGGGTCTTCAGTGGTACTGGGCTCGAACTCATTACACGCTAGCTATGATCCGATACTTTGACCACTTGGCTACCGTGGCCACCATTGAATCTGAAAGATGTCAGCTTGTACAACAACGTCAGTTTTTATCACTTTATACTATTTCGATATGATTTTGATTCTTTACTTGAAAAATAGTGTAGTTTTTCGTTTTCTACCAAAATAATTCGAAGCAAGTATTTCATAACTTCTGTATGATAGTTTTTTTGGCTACGAGTAGAAATACATCTGAGGGATGCCATGCGCCTAGCCAGTAACTATAAATCACTCAGATCCTAGCCCACATATCTAGGAAAACTAGAACACTAACATTTGAAAGAGCACATATGAAGACGGTTCATTTCCTCAAGATTTTCTAGTTTATTTTGACCCAAGATTGAAGAGATATTTGATATACAATGCTCCACACACACACACCACACACACACACCACACACACACACACACACACACACACACACACCACACACACACCACACCACACACACACACACACACACCACACACACACACACACATTCAAGACAAAAAAAATCAAGGGAAATTATCACCAGGTACTTGGAAAAGAAGGTATTCCCTTTTGTCAGGACATCAATAAAAGATTATTAAAAAATTTTAAGGTTTATACGAAAATCCATGTGGCTGGAGCATTGATTTTTCAAGACCGGATCAAGGCATCTTAAAATATAAGAAGTGGTGACAGTAATAAATAAACATTTTTTTCCCGTTTAAATACCAAAATTTCTGATTCTTTTCGAAATATTATTTTATGTCAAAAATTGTAATGTCAAACATCACCAATAAAATGAATAAATCACCTTCAAACGTAAGTACGAGGTAATGCATCTGAGAGATGTCATGCGCCTATGTATTGAATTTTTTTAAATCCCGCCTAGTGGAGGGTTAAACTAATTATAAACATTTTTACAATTTCTGTTTGGTTTTAAACAAATTAGTATTCAAAAAATTAGAAAAAAGGTTTTGCTTAATGGCAAATTTCAAAAATCATTGGCCATTAAGCAAAGGATGACTATTTTAATCGTTTTTAGTATGTATAGAAATTTAAAAAAAACTTATACAATATTTTGGCTGAGTATGTTTATAGTTCGTTTTGTCTTGAAATTTTTCTAAGGTATAACTTTGGAATTTTACTTTAATGAGGCTAACGTGGCTGATACAAAATAGTGGATGCAATAGTTATTTAGGAAGATAGTTTAGAGTTTGATTCCCAAAAATATGTCAAGAATAATCTCAATAATTATTGACAATTCAGCTGCCAACAATAAACCTTTACCTAAATTGTTGTATAATATTCGAATATAGGCATTGGTTTATAATTGTTTTTTTCAATATATGCATATTTCTGAACATTTTTTATTGAAGGAACGGGAAAGTGTTAACAATAGTATTTCGTTTGAAAGTAAAGCATATAAAATACTTTGTAAAAGAGCTACGACATCAGGAAAATAACTAGAAAGAATATTATGCACAAACCTTTTTAATAAATTATTGATAAAAATTTATAATTAATTATTCTTATTATTGTACCAAATTAAAATGTGTTGTGTAGAGTATCCTACCTGGGCTTTGCCTTTATGTAAAATTTATAATGACATTTTCAATCCTAAAAAGAAAAACTTATTTATTTTCTCTTTATAGATATTTGTGTGTGCAAAATAAAAATATCAACATTTTAATAATAGACAAATATAACATACCAACATATTTTTCAGCTATGACATACTTGTAGTTTTAAAAACCTTAGTAACAGACAAGTAATTTTAGTTTATTCTTAACATGGATTTCACTTATGTAATTCCCTTTAACATCTTTCCCAAGTACCGCTTAAAATATCCCAAATTACTAATGAGATCCTATCTCTCTTTTAGATATAATGAACAACGTACTAAAAATGATTGAAATATACCTTTGGTAAGATAACATTACGTGTGCATATATTCATGATTTACTTTTCAGAATATGCCAAGAAACTTTCGTAAGTTGCCTTAACTATGATAACTAAACTGTTTTATGCATGAGTAAAGTTAATTACATAAAAAGGCATTTCAAATTGCAACTAAAGATTAAGTTTTTTGTTAACCACAAAAATATAAATAAAAATGATACGAAATTTTAGAATTCGAAACAAAATGATTTATTTAAAACAATTAAATGCTGTTTCACAGTACAGCAACGCTTACAATTAAAACGCATTGGAACAGCCTAAATCCCTTATTATAAAAATTCTATAAAAAAATAAATAATAGTTTCTTCAATACCTTTTTGTTTAATAGAGAATTGAATAAATCTATCAGTGAAAAGCAGTTTGAAGTAGATATGTTGTACACTCATGTCCATAAATTAAGGAAAATTAAGAATCACAAAGAAATTGATCTCTAAAATAAAAATTTCACCTGTAGAATTATCACACACATCTTGAAGAAGAATATGCAAATTACAGGAAACCACCAGATGGCGCGGATGGTATCTTACAATGACGAGAGTGTAAGAGAGGGGTATATAAGGATTGGTGGCAAAGAAGTAAAATTGTTCACAAGCGCTTTAAAAGTCTTTCAGTGCCTTTGTTAGCCTTTCATAACCGCATAGTTATGGGACAAGGAACCATTTGGATGATTTGTTTACGTGGAAGAATTATCGGACGACTGGAATGTGGACGTCACCAGCTGGAAGTATCCGAGGAACTTGGAATCGCATAGAGTGTCATCTCCAGGATTTGGCAACGATTCCAAGATCATGGAAATGTGAATAGATGTTACAGCACAGGCCACCCCCGAGTTAAAACGGCCGAATGAGGACCGGTATTTGGCAGTTACTGCCAAAAGAAACAGACAGCGCACAGCATCAGACCTATCTCGTCAGCTCTCTTCAGCTACCGGTAGGACAGTTTCAATGCAGACCTTGTACAGACGCTTAGGGCACATTGGTCTATATGCTCGTAGGCCTGTCAGATGTGTTCCCCTTACCGCAACTCACTGTCGCCTGCGATTAACCTGGAGTAGAGAGAATGCATTGTGCACACCGCAACAGTGGTCTTGTGTGATGTTTTCCGACGAGTCCAGTTTTAGTTTGCAGTCTGATTCTCACCGGAATTTCACATGGAGAGCGCCAGATACCCGTTACCTTTAAGAGAACACCATTGAACGACACCGTTATGGTGGTGCAGGATGGTTCGTTTGGGGAGGAATTATTCTTGGTTCCAGTACTGACCTGCATGTTCAGAGTGTAACGATGACAGGCCACATCTATCGGGATGTCATTCTGGAACAACATGTACGTTTGTTTCGGGACGCCATGTGTGTTGAATTTCTGTTTATGGGTGACAACGCCCGTCCTCACCGTGCAAACATTATAGACGAATGCCTTCAATCGGATGATATCACCCGTATGGATTGGCCAGCAACTCACCGGACTTGAATCTAATAGAGCATGTGTGGGATATGCTTGGCCGACGAATTGCAGCCCGTCAACCCCCTCCCACCTGTCTACCGGAACTTCGGAGGGCATTGCTTGATGAGTGGTGTAATATTCCCCAAGATCAGATTTGATAATTTGAATACTCAGCATGCGTAAGCGTTGTAAGGCCTGTATTGCATTGTCCGGGATACATACTCCGTATTAACCTTCATACTATCCATGTTATACTGTTTTTTGTAAATAGGTTCTTTTTGAAATTTGCTCCAGGGAATAAAAATCTCAATTTTTATTAATTATGTCAAACATATAGCATCTTTTTTGCTCTTTACCTTTTGTTTAATAAATAGACTTTACAAATAAGCCACTTTGTTTTGCTTCTGTCTCTTTCTTTGCCTAAACTTCATTATAAGAAATTGTATAAAGAAATTGTAATATTAGCTTACTTTTAAAAATATTCTAAGCATACTGTAATATTTTAAAATTCTTTACAATGTCCTACTTAATATTTCCAGTTACTGGCAAAAATGAATGGAATATTAATCATGTTTTAAGCCATTTTCTTGTGCATATAACTTTAATTGCATGAAGAAGGAACTGAAGACATAAAGCTTTGACTACAACGAACCTTACCATTGGAGTCAGAATAGTGACGATTGTCCATTCTACATGGATGTTTTGAAATGTAAGGATTACGTTGGCTTTGAAATTGTGATTGAAAATAATATACACGGTTATTAACTCGACATTTCTAGTAGAATTTTCGTTCCCGCAGCCATCAATATTTACAGTGTAGGGGAGACCGGGGTATGATGACGACGTTAAAAATTTTTGGTTGTTTATTAATTTATTTTTAAGGTAGTAAAATCAATTTTACATGAACTGTTAGAGTAGCTCTTTGTAGTATTAAAATATATTACCATTTCATTTTTCAAATAAAAGAAGTACAGGATAATTTTTTTCCATAACCTTAACAAATCGTCATCTTGCCCCAATATTGGGGCAAGATGGTGACTCTGAAAAAGGTTGAACATATTTTATCTTTTGAATGTGTTACATGGTTTAACAAATGATAGCAGTGTTTTTACATCTTACAAAGTATCAAACTAAGCGTAATACATTGTAAAGTATTGTTGAAGTGTTTAGTTGTGTGTACCTAACAATAGTCACTAATAAAAATGCCATTTTTATAATTGGAACATTCCTCATGCCAATACTCTTGGCATTTACAGCACTGGATCCATTCTTTTGTTGGAGGGTTCCTCTTCACAAGCAGGACATCTTGCAACACCGTTCTTTGAAGTTCATACAACTGGAATATTGGGCCAGGATTTTATAGACTTAGGCCTACAGGAACAGTTTGAGTTTTTAAATCCCTTTTTAGGTTCATGAGCTTCTTTTCTCTCTTTTTTTTAAAACTTCCTGTTCTTCCTTCTGCTTTTCCCTTTGTTCTAATATTTATTTGATGAGTGTGCTTGTAAGAATGCTAGAGCTCAGTTTTTGCTTTTTCTTTTTTTCTCACATTATGTTGTTTTAGGAAATGGTTTGAAATAAAAACACTAACAAGCTTCTTTGGTGCATCGGAATCAGCATTTGCCCTAAGTTCTGGTTTTTCTGGAGGGTTTATGTGTTGGTTTTCTACTACCGGTGTCTGTAGAATAGCACTATTATTCTGGGTTTCATCACCAAACAGCATCATAGTTAGTAGTTTTTACAGCAGCATAGTCATGTTCGATAAACACAAGAGGATTATGAGGCTTGATCCCATATCTTTTCAACTGCATTTCCAACTGTAGCTGATTTGTAGTAAGTGATGCTCAAAATCTAACCATTATTTTCGTCTGTGATAATTGGTTCTGGATGAGTGATCATAAAGTTGTCACATGCTTCACTATAGTACGTTTTTAACTGATCGAAAAATTATACAAGTGGCTGGAGACGATGTGATGTGTGCGGTGGCAACCCAACCATGATAATGTTTTTCGTTCTACAATATAAGATACCCTGCAAAGTTATATGAGTTTTGTGATTGTCAAAAATCAACAGAGTAGGAATGATATTGAACATCTTTAACATTTGTTAATAAAAAGTCTTTACAAATGCGTCACATTTGTTTTGCTTCAGACGCTTTTCTTGCCTGGACTTGCATTATCTTTAATTTATGGACATAAGTGTATTTTTTTATAGATTTCATTTTATATCATGAATTTTATAAATGGATTTCTTTATTCGATATGTGAAAATTATGAAAATGTTTACGTTACTGCATTTTTTAATGATATTTCACCGAATTAAAAATTTTCAGCATAATTTCTTTTTTATCACGTTAACTCTAACTTAGAATCTGTTTTCAAAAATTTATTATATTTTAAATCAATTTTTGGTCCTGCTTAGTCTAATTTGGCTCCTGTAACACGTAAAATCTATGAATCGATCCGTCTTTGGACTAATAATTTAATGTTAACAAAGACTACAGAATTATTATTTTATTAAGGACTATTTAATTACTTCGTAAAACTGTACAGTCCTTTTATAGCTTTTATAGCATCTTTTTATAGTGAAATTACACATTCGTTTCTGTTCTTCCAAGGACTACTTGGAAGAACAGAAACGGAAGTGGAAGGAAGGGAAAATATTCGTGTGTTGTTAGTAGCCTTTAAGTAAGAAGAGTAATGCTCTGTTTCAGAAGTTTTCGTAAACCTTCTGATAGAGCACCATTAAGAATTCTATAATAGTACTGTTCCAAATGTTGCAGATTAAAATAAAACTAAACTAGGGCCAAATTTTTCTATCTTGAATAAATAATTGTCTAAGTTTGAAAAACTTAGACAATTATTTACAAACTTACCCAAAAAATTTCATGGTATGATTTAAAAGATTTGAACCAAAAGGTCATTGGGAATTTAGCCAATTAATTTATTAGCTTATAATCTGAATGTAGTTTTACACATTGAATATAAAATTCATCAAGCTTCAATTCGTTAATGCGATTCATATTGAAACATTCACAAGTTGCCATCATATTGTTCACATATTGGATGCCATCTGAATTGCCATTCACCAGAATGATATTTGGAGTCTTTGTGATTTGATGTGCTACTACGCATATTGTAAAGCTGTAAGGAAATTTTCAGGGACAGTTTGCCAATCACATAGTTCATTAAAACGACAAAAGAAATTTCAAAAATTTAAGAAGAAAACCCTTCTACTTTCATATTAAACTTGCAGTTTTGACTAATATATAGTTATCGGAGTATTTTTGATACGTTTTTCAATATTTTTTAAAATTACTAATGTTGTAGGACTATCGTTCTAAAAATATGACTAATAACAACTATAACAAAATCAAAATATTTATTTCTTTGCTGCCATTCCGAAAAAAAATTTTTTTGTGCAATTCAAAATGTTTTGTAATTTTATCAATTTAATTTTTTTTCATTTTTAACGAACAAAACTTAATAAATGTTAAACATATTTTCAAAATTTTCGTACATTTTCTTTACGGCCCAAGGCCTATTGTTGAGAATAGTTGGTAAATTCTTCTGGTATTTCCATTTAAAAGACGGTATATTCTGTGTGTTCAGATATTTGTGAATATTTGGTACGGATCTCTTGATAAAAGTATTCATCTTCAGCACCGCACAACCTTCCATTCTAGATGCTTGGGTCACAAGTTTGAAATGGCGTTCACTATCTTTGGAGTGAGTGAATGGATATTAACTTCAAGCTGTTCAACAACTAGAGGGCTTTTAGCACCGGTCATCGTAACTTTAAACCATGGTCAAGTTATTAGGATTAAACCTGAGCTGCGGCACCCCTCTCCTAATTTCCATACCACACCAACTGAAACAGGCTTGAGCTTTGACATATTTCATATTTAACTTCCATTAGCCCCTTCGGCACGGCGGGTTCTCAGCGATACTAAGCTCTGACTCATGACACTCATGCCACCAGTTCGTTACCTTGACCATTGAGCTACCTCGGCCACAACGCTCTTTGGAAATCTGCATTTAAGTCATTTATCAGTGCTTACTCTTAAAGGATAGATGATGCAAAGGTAGTTGTAGTTCACAACCAGAGACTTCCTAACGACTACTATATTTCAAATTAAAAATAAAGTTCTAACTACTACTAACGTTCTAACTAACGACTAATTCAAACTAAAAATAACGTTGTTATTTTTAGTTTGAATTCTTTTTTGACATGGGTGCCATACAGCTACATTTAACACTGATCTCTTTATCATCATTATTAACTAAAGTACCAACATCTTCCCTTGTTTGGATTTATTTTTTCTCTTTGTGAGTCTCTAGAACTACAGTTGAAGTACTTTGATAGATTTGGTATCCTTACTATTTGGTTTTATTTCTGTCTCTAATTTTTTTTTTAATTTACGCTTTTTCTTTCGGTAGTTCGAACTTGAAAATTTTTTCCAGCTTTTAATTTCTTTGTAAGAATAAAAAATAAAACTCACGTAAAGATATTTGATTGAATTCCTTACAACAATAAACTGAAATAGAGTTGGATTTCATTTGCAATGCAGTCCACGGCCATATAATATTTATAAATTGCTAAGGTATCGGAGTAGATTCCCTTTAGAATTTGTCAGTGTCTTTTGTATGATTTAGTTATAAGGCTTTTTTATGTCACAACACTATGATTTTCATATTTTTTATTAATTATTATGGTACTTATTAATATTCTGTGCGCAGAAACAGCAGAAAAAAAAACTTTGACTTTAATTTTTCTTTACTTGTTTAAGTTATTTTTCATCTACTTAACAAAAACTCACAAATTTATGGTTGGAGCGTAATATTGTTTTATATCATTCTTAAAAAATGTACATTAAAGCATATTTCTGAGTAGAAGACATATTTGGAACTCATTTGGATGAATAATTTTTAAGCCCTCAGAATAATTTCCAGTAATACTTTTTTGCATATCAACGCTTTGGCAAACACTTCTACTGTTAGCATTTTTAACATTCAAAAAGCACGCGAAGTCAAAAGTAGAATCCCTTATTGAGAAATTCTTTATTACATTTTACGGTTAATTTCACAAAATTTATTGATGAACAGGGGAAGGGGCATAATAATTTTTTTAGCGTAGAAACTTGTATATGCCACATTAAAACGGTTATCACATAAAGTAAAAACAAGGCGTGGGACAAATAACTACTCGTGACTCTTCAACTTTCAGGCCTCATGGAAAGTTTGAATTTCCTCAAAAATTTGTCTTCAAAAAGGACTGTGTTCAATATCAAACGAAAATAAAATACATGCTTCTTATTTATTAAGTTTTGATTAATTAAGGTGAAAAAGCAAAGTTGAATACATTACGAAAATTTAAAAAAAAATTTAATGCGTTTTACAATGGGTTTTTCACCTTTTTTTTTTGCCAGAACAATACTTTTTTTCATTTTAAAGGTTTTAATTTTTCCTTGCCTTTAATATTCCAAACCTTTAAAGCAAAAGTGACATGTTACTGGTATATTAAAAATGAGATAGTACCTACATTCATCTAATGATATAATATAATGATTTATTCATTAGAAGAAATTGATTAATACATTCAATACTAAAGAAGACTATCTTTCTCTTACATCTGGTGTTAAGCGTCAATCTTCGCATTTTCCCCCCTAATGTCTTGTCGAGAACTTATGACGCTCTCTAAGCTGCTGCAGAAGTGTCGGTTGTTTATTTTTGAAAATAAGTTTGCAACCAACAACACGCCTTTCGAAACCAACATAAATAATAATGAAATATTGGCAAAAATGTATTGTGTAAATGTCTCCTTATTAAATCATTTAAGTGCGATGCATATGCTGAAGATATTTTTCTAAGTTACAGTTCTATTAAAAAAAGTAATTTTTTTTGTACTACCCTTGCTACATACTGTCATTCCTGAAAGTAGTACCCTCAAATATGTATTAAATTTTCAAAATCATTTTTTCGAAGATTACTTGAAAATTTCTTTGATATATTAAAACTACTTTATACAATAGTTGAAATAAGTTTGATTTATTTCTGTGGATTGATACACAGTTTGTAATTTGTGCAATAGTGGTATGCGTAGGACGATCCAAAAATTCAAGAACTGTGGTCATTGCGGACGACAGAATCAAGTTCCTAATTAACCTGTAAAAATGTATTAAACTTTCATTAATATTTTTTCGAAATTTACTTGAAAATTTCTTTCAAACCACTTAAAGCAATAGGTAGAATAAATTCCATTTATTTCAAAAGAACACAGTTTGAAATTTATGCAATATGGATATACATAGTACCATTCAGAAATGCGGGGACTGTGGACTTTGCTGACGACGAAAGCAATTACCTAAATTAAACTATTTGTGAAATAGATTCTCCCAACCCTCCTCTACTTGTATAGGTTGGCTTAGTCCATATCATGTGATTGAACTACACGCGCAGCGGTTATCTTCCGAAACAAGATAACTTTATTCTGCGTTCTAAGAAAGATGGCTTTTCTTGAACAGCTTTGAACGTTAAATTCTGTGAACGCTTAGGTAAAAAACTAATGGAGAATTTGGAAAGGCCAAGTAAAGTGTATGGTGAATCTACCATGGAGATACAAAAGGTTTACGAATGATATCGGCCTTTTAAAGAGGGAAGAGAATTCACACATAGAACACACAATGAACGCTTTGGACAACTTTCGACTTTACCGAACGCGGGAAATGTTGCGTTGGTGTCTCAACGTGTTCGAAAAGATCATCGTCAAACACTTAAACCAGAAGTTCCCAAACGTTTTTGTCTCATACACCACTTGCCATGCTTTTCAGTTTGCGTTAGACCCCTGTTTAATTAATATTGAATTTTTGCAAAATTATCAACTTAAATGTCTTTTCGACAGCTGGTACTACTACTCCTACTTTAAAAGAATTAAGTATAGAGTTTAAAATAAAAAAAACACAAGTTAATTAATAAAAAAATAGTCAAATAAGCTAACTATTCAACAAACAAATGAATTTAAAGGGAGAGATGAATCTATAGCTCTACAATATCAAATTTTCAACATTTGGTATCAATCTTGTATGGTTTAACCTTAAATTTCCTCAGTTTGTAATCAGTTTTTTCTTCTTTTTTGAGATTGGTATCTGCGCTGAATCTTCTTCACACTAGGAAAATCAATGAAAAACTTCCTCACGATACTCCATAAGTTGGGGAAAATAACAGGTTGGACTTTTTAAAGCTAAAATTGCTGGCATCCGTTTCTAAAATTCATGATTTTAATTAGTGCTTATTATGACCAGTTCCTATTGTAATGTGACATTTGTTTTCAATATGACCATATAAATTCATTGCCTACTGTGGTATTGCCCTAGTCAAAGCATTCTCAAATCTGGTTTTAAAATCTGAATAAACGGCATTTAAATGTTAAACGTACGTTAAAATGTTCTGATAGAGTGTTTGTGACAAATTTAGAAAATTCGGGACCTCCAGTATTATACTTCTTTAGCTTAACTCTGGAAAGAAAAGCTGAAATGGTTCTTGTTTTAATAAAATTTATGCTGGCATCTTGTAAATGCAAATTAACTTCATTGAATTTAGTAAATAAATCTGTTAAAGTGAAAAATTTGGTTTCGACTTGATTATACATTTTTTTTAAAAATAAGAAGTCTTGGTCTAATTTAACGAGAGCAAATATCATAGACCCCCACTTACACCTCATGGACCCCCAAATTAATTTTTGGCTGACGTAGACCGCTTAATTGTCGTCATAGACCCCTGGAGGTCTATATAGACCACTTTGGGAATCTCAGACTTAAACAAACATTTCGCCAAATCGCTAAGGCTACACATTTCTCGAAGACGTCGTCTGGGAGAATCCGTCGTGAACGGCCTCAGTTCTGGCAAAGTGACGTCTAGTATATTCTGCAGTACAACATACCATCCCATCGATCCCAATTGGTAAAATATTTCTTGGCTTAAACTCCCACTAAGTGATTCCCCGTCCCCTCTATTCTTTAGACTGAGTACCGTGTGACACTCACTTGTTTCCATCAGCGAAAAAAACATTTACAGGGACGTCGTTTTGGATCATAAGATGAGGTGAAAGTAGCATCGCAATAGGCTGTACGGGAGGTTGCTCAAAATGGCTTCCAGGTGGAAATCCATAAGTTATACGTACGCTGGCAGAAGTGTATCCTCGACCAAATGGGACTACTTAGAAAGTGTATGTACTTCAGTCCTGTGAGCTACTCAGTGACTTTCGACACCTTGTCCTCGAAATTTTAGCTTATAGTACGTATATACGAGTAAATATGTTACCATTGAAGTACAGAAATCATCTTATCTGAAAATTAACTAGATAAACACTGTACATTAATTAGGGTGTTCCGTTTCAATGCCGGGAATTGTTTAATTTCTTAAATTACATAGAGTACTGTAAACATTATCCACAAGGCATTCGTTAATCTGCATATTATCTACTAGGAACTCGTTACAATGAAAATAAGATCTTTAGGGGAACAAGTGAAAAACTTAGTGTAAATTATTTTCTGTAAGTTTAAATTCAGTTTTGTTTATTTATTTATTTTGATATCTAAAGAATCAAGTTATGACTATCGAGCAATCAACACGTTAACTGATTGAATCAATCAATTGAAAAACTGCATTACAAAGAATCAAATACTTAAAATATTTGGCAATTAAGGAAATAGTCATACTATTTATTTATTTATTTTTCGATACCTAAAGAAACAAGGTAACACAATCCAGCAAACAAGAAATGGATTGATAGAATCAATCATCAAGTAATTGAAAAACTAAGAACAAAGAATAAATCGATTTGATAATGTTAGGTATCGGCAATCAATGGCACAAGGACTTAATCGGTCATGGAATTTAGTTAAATGTAATCTCCTTTTATCAAAATCGTCGATTACTACATCGGTATATGAATCTATACTTAGTAATACTGAAGATTATTACAAATAATTTGTTTCTAGATAATTCTGGACGTCGTAGTTAAATTTATTATGAGATACGTAACTCACATGTGTCTTTTATGGAACACATTTATTGTCCCTTCCAATTTGTTTCTAAATGTTTAGGATAAATTATTCTGAGATGACTCAAAATTTCTCACAGAGAGGAAATGAGAGAAATAAACTTTTGAATTTTAATGAAATGGAGACCATTAATGTGAATATTATCTAGTTAGAACGCAGAAAAATCTTAATTCCACACTTTAACAGAGCAAATCAGAAAGCCTTCACAGTAAGCGTTTTAGAGCTTTAAGGTTAAAATATACATATTATCCGTCCTTCTCTTTCTCTTTATATAATAATAATAATAATAATAATAATAATAGACATAAAAACCATTATATATAGGTTTTAATATTAGAAGGTTATTTATAAAAAAGAAATAATTCTCTCTCTCTCTTTCAGAAAAATAACTTCTTGCAGCAAAATTCCCTTAACTATAAAAATTCTTGCATGCAATTATGTATCAAACTAAAACAGATGTAAATATACGTATTAAACTTTCTAGAGAGAAAACTTCTGTCTGGCTTCACACTAATTGTGGCTCACAATTTATTTCTGCGTTTTACCCGTATCTACCAACATGGGTACCCATAAATTGCTAAGAAATGGAGTTTTACGATCTCTTCGGTCGTTTATGAGGGCTCTTGTAGCTTCGACTTTTCTAATCCGAAGCGAAGATCACGTGCCTCTAGAAAAGTTACGGAAGTCGTTTTGCAAAATCTCTGAGGCCTCATTTTCTGGCACAGGAAGCTAAATAAAACGTATTTTTCCTTTTTACTTTCTTTGGTCTCTTTCGCAATGGTCAGTCGTGAATGACAATTCCATGAAAGGGGTAATAAAAGAAGGTTGTTCGAATCAGAAACACCAACGTCCAATCACAGTGTGGCTATTTCGTAAGATATTACTTATCCAAAGTCCGTGTTACGTGAGACTGAGATTTTCGAGGTGGTATTTTCTATTTGATGCAATAAAATTGGGTATTTATTCATCAGAATTCATTACTGTCATTTTTGAAGATATTTTCAAACCATGTGATATTCTGTAATTGAGGGGAAAAGATCTCTCTCAATGATAAAAAAATTAATTTAATTTCTTCTTTTAATTTAGATTACAAATATCAGAAAAAAGAAAACATTTGGTAATTCATAATTATTTCAAGCCCTTTTATATTGTAATAGCAATATTTCAAGATTTTCTTTCTATTTGTTTATTGCCATGTTTTCCGATGTGAATTAGATTTTTTAAAAGAATAATATCCGATTTTTTTTTTTATAAAAAAAAAGAGCAGGTTTTTTTTACAAAATACTTTGGAGTTTCTCGCAATAAAATTGAAACTTATATCTGCGCACATAAAAACTTATAATGAAAAAATGTTTTTTTTTATATGAAAATTGGGGGTAATCAAATTTTAATTGAAAAGATAAATTGAAGAAAAACTTTAATCATCTTCATAACTGTTATACTCCTTGAAATAGAATATATGTTAATGAAAGTTCTTATGGTAAGTTAAAGTATAAAAGTAATAGAATGTTAAATAATAAAGTTTGATCATTTATAAATAAGAAAGCCTTTTATATATGAACTGCTTGCCACAAAAAGTCCAACACCAAGAAGGACCAGAGATATCACAGAAAAATTTGTTTGGCAGATATCATGTCGTACGAAGATCAAATGATGGAAATTACAGCCTCTTGTGTCATGTGGCTGATGACTAAATCAGTTGTTAGTGCAGCCGCCATTATAATCGCCTCTGTATAGAATCAGAGAGGATTTGTATGTATCCTTATAGCACAGAAGCTCATGCGGCTTCCACATATTGCCAAAGTTTACCTATTGTAGCTTCAGGTGGTGTATCCTGGGTCATTTGTTGTGCAAACTTGGGCCATACGTTTTCGACTGGTGATAGATCGGAAGAACTAGAAGGCAAAAGAAGCAATTCAATATGATGGGTAAAGAAGAACTCTTGAACTTTGCGTTCCACGTGTGGTCGCGCATTATCCAGTTGGAATATGGTGAATGGCAAGATCTGATTGTATAGGAGGACCACGGGCTCCAACATCTCACACATGTAACTCTGGGTGTTCCATGTACTGGTAATGCGTACTAAAGGGACTCGGAAGAGAAATCCAATAGCACCCCAGCATGATACCGTATACAGGGCCAGTGTGGCTATACAAATGCAATAGTTCAGTGGCCTCTTCCTCCGGTGTCTCCAAACTCGAATCCAATCATGGTGATGTTGGAGGTGGAAGCGAGATTCGTCTGAAAACACAATGTCATTCTCCATTCCATTGTCCTTGTCCAGCGTTCATCTCATTATTGGCTGCGCAAATGCCTGTGGTTTCCAGTCAAGGGTAAACGAAACAATGGACACCTTACGGACATTCCATTCTGCTGCAAACGGCGCCGAATAGTACTAGAAGACACTGAATGACGTGAAACAGACTGAATATGTTGTGTTATGGCTCTTAATGTGGCTGTGAGATCCCTCCCTTCTGTGTTTACAATCCACCTGTCTTCACAGACAGTGTTACATTGAGGTAAGTGCAATTGACCCCATCGGTCCGTCGTTTCCTCCTGCTTCCAGTGATGACAGATCTGCATCACAGTTGTTTGGATTCGTCCAACAAGTTTACTGACTTCTCTAAATGATAATTCGTAGTCTCTATAGGCTAGTATTCTTCTTCCGTTGTATTCAGAGTCTTGGTCAAAAGATGTCCGATGCCTTCCACAAGGCATTGGTAAACGGCTTGCGCAAAAAAAGTACAAATATATAAATAAAATAAACCTGCAGGAAAAACAATTGACGTACTTCAAATCGTCAACCTGATTTCGTTATATATAGTGCTTGCGGGTGGCTCTTGGTGCTCGTCTGCGCCTTAATGCTAACCATGTGCATATTTCATATCCGCCAACGCATGGTATAATTTTCATTTGGTGCGGGTGCTTATTCCTATGTGTTACATTTTGTGTGGCCGGGTGTATTTTATAAATACAATCTTATCGATTTTTTTTACTATAAATAGCTAAGGTATTTTAAAAATATTTCTTTGCTATAATATATTTGTAAGATGCAAATGAAGGAAGAAGATAAAAAAAGGGTTACATTTACACTTAGTATATTTGCATAGTAGAAAAGATTAGACGGAAATATTATAACACAAATTTTGTTCGTCTGTGGGCAGGGAAGCACAGGCCATTTTCTACGTCTTGAACGATTGACACCAAAGACTAGACAGGCACTAACTGTTTTTATCTGCACGCATCAGTATAGATGGTGGCACCGTGTATTGGTTCAGTTATTAATTAAAACGATCTGTTACATATATATCATTAAAATATGCATTAAAGATAATTGGATTAATTCCTAAAAGATACAAAAATTAGATGAATTCATAATAGCTATATCAATATTATTCTAAAATATACAGGGTGTCCAGCCTTAATGAGACCCAAAAGTTAATTCCCGAACCGTTCGGTTTAGATATGCACTTCCAGTTTGAAAAATGCTTTAAAACAGGTAAAGAATGTTTTTACGTGCTTTTCGAACCAAAAAAACCCATTTAGAAAAAAATTACAAAAATTAATTTTTTATGTGGTCCCGAGGTCCTATCACTTGTATTTAGGAAAAGATGCAGTACACAAACACAAAGTAAACACAAAAAGTTTCTTTTTATTACGATAAAAACTGACCGAGTTATGCCTACATGAATTTGAAGCATCCGAGTTGCTCAGAAAAGGGGGTCGTATAAAAATTGAGTTTCGAGAACAGTAATTCTCTATCTACAGAAAGAGCAAAAGAAAAACATCATAGATTGAAAATTTGTATTGCTGTATGGCAAACAATAAAAATTAAATTAAAGAAATGCAACTTGTACCGAACAGATTAAAACAATTTGTTTTAACAAATAGCAGCAAAATAATACAGGATTTGCCGTTCAAATTATAGCAAAATGTGAAATGATGCTCCGAATATGAATCAGCGGCTTTATTATATCAGAATGACAAAATTAAGTAATGGTGAAGGCACGAGGTGTGACACAATACAAGGGAATACGTCTATGACAACTCCCATTTTTATACAAGCGTTAAACAGCACGGGAAATTGTACATTAAGATAGATGTCTTCGAGTGGGAAAATTAATGGTATAAAGTCTTGCCGCCTCTGTTTTATTTCGATTACACTGCCCATAAAACAGTACCATTTCGCAATATTCTTCATTTGTATACGTCTCGTTCTCCTGTACTAGAATTCGTAATATTAGGATACGACTGTATGCAATTGCAAGCGATTACACAACAGATTTTTAACGTTCGTCATGATCAGCAAAAACGCAGCAAGTCAGACTGAAGTCGAAGCATATAAGTCTATTTTTTGGAACTGCTATTAAAATGTGTTCTTCATCCAAAATATTTTATTTTTTTCTATGTTTTACACGTACACAGAACAAATTTTATTTCTTAAGTACTCAATTATTGTATTATTAACGTATGCTTTTAAATTTAAAAACAATTTACATAAAAGTGACGTGCAAGAGCGAAAGTTTCCTGGCAGAGTTCTAACAAATTTCTCTTTTGGACGGCCCTTACTAACTTCTTGAAAATGGTAGAGAAAATGGATAAAATATATGATTTTCAAAATTCCATAACTCGACCAGTTTTTATCGTAATAAAATGAAATTTTTGTGTTTAATTTTGTTTTGTGTACTGCATCTTTTCCCAAATATAAGTGATAGGACCTGGGACCGTATAAAAATTAATTTTGTAATTTTTTTCTAAATGGGTTTTTGGTTCGAAAGGCACGTAAAAACATTCTATACCTGTTATAAAACATTTTTCAAATTGGAAGTGCATATCTAAACCGAACGGTTCGGGAATTAGCTATTGGGTCACATTAAGGCTGGACACCCTGTATATTATTTATGCTTATACAATGCAATTAGTCAACTTTTTTTTTTCAATTTCAGAATTAGAAAAATTGTTAGTGTAAACATAAAAGAACAATAATGAAATGTAAATAGTTATGATTAATTTTTTACAATATGTGCAAAATATTTAAATTTTAGTCAAGCAAACATGTTTTACGTTAGAAATAATATTAAAAAGAGATATGTCAAATAAATAAGGATTTTAGTATAAAATACTTTTTGATCAAACTATTTATATATTTTTTGATTTTTGTATAAAATTTTATTTACATTTGTTTGTATTTTTGTATAAAGTTTTAGAAATATTACTGATAACTCAAGTTGTAAAGAAGAAGAAAAAATTTTTTTGGAGAATAAAAGAAAAATTATCTATGATTTTGGAAAGATAACACTAGGACATTTTCAATAAAATACCTTTACGAGATATATTGAACATACATAACCCAAACTTGTGCTGAACTGAAAAAAAGTTAAATGTTATAAGGCTGCCTAGAGCAGTGCTTCTCAAACTTTCAATGTATGTGACACAATTTTCAATCATAATTTTCATCGCGCCCCTCTTATGCAATGGCAATGTAATGAATGCAATAATAATGTAGTTTTATGTGTATACGACCTTATTTATAAACTGTACAAATTATCAATATAAGCAATAAATTTTGTACATGTTACTTTTAAGTAATAAATATTTAAGTTACTTTTTAGTAATAGGATAAGTATTATGTTAATTTTCATAGTTTAAAATGTATTTTGATTTACTTTCCTTTAATAAATGAATATTTTTTTAAAAAATAACCTTTTATCTTCAATTTTTCGATATGCCATAGGATTAGCACGCTCCTCAAGGG
>BMAO01004303.1:267500-372003 GCA_019973975.1 Trichonephila clavata | reverse complement strand
TTTTTAAAATATGAAATTAAAATATAACGGTTTGTCAATAGCTTATATTAAATATATTTACTGCATGAACATACATCAATATTTTGTGCTTCGTAATTTTAAAATATGCAAAAAAAATATATAAATAAGATATTTGTTCAAATAAATTATTCTAAAATATATCTAGTTCAAGACATTTAATTGCTAACTAGTTTGCTTATTGTTGTATAAAATTTATTTTTAACTAATCTTATCTTTAAATTAGTTATCAGAAAATAATCTGATTTAAAATAATAAGCTTTTAATCATTTCCCCCCTTAGAATTGCATTTATGAATTTATCATACAAAAATAATTTTTATATAATTTATTTAGAGCTTTTTCTCGCAAATATCTCAATATTTTTAAGAAAATGTTCCCTGGTTCTGTTTAATGTATTTAGAAATGAACAATATTTATCTATATCACTAATTCGTGTATAACCTGTACATATTAGCTGATTATTTTTAAGAAAATTGCAACATAACAAAATATGCATTTATCTTTTATCTAATTTATATCTCTCCCTTAAATATCTATAAATAATTTAAGGAAAGACTAAATTTTTTACTACAGAGGTAGAGGGAAAAAAATAAAGTTGAGTAAAAGAGAGATATAGGAAAAAACAAAAACTTTAAGTATATTTCTACTTTCGAAGATTTTCGTTTTTGAAAATTGAAGAGTTTTAAATGTTGTTTCCTCCTTGTTGGAATAATAATTAATTGTAATTGAATACCTTATATGTAACATTTTTGTTGTAGTTTTGCCGAGTATTTATCAAATGGAAGTAAACTGTTTTTCTCCTCAATTGCCAGTATCTCAAAGCTATATTTTTATAAATATCAAATGCTCTTTCTTTATTTTAATTTAGAAATCAAATTCTATAAAGATTAAAAAGGAAATAGAAGTATTTCCACTTAAACTATCATTTGAAATTTTTTTATTAAAATTAAAAGTGCATCTATTCTTATAACGAATTATATTTAAGAATACATCAAAAGCAAGACTTTTCAAAAAATAAAGCGGGTACATTTTTAGAACAAAGATATCACTTAACACTTTTACTGGGATTCGAGTTAAACGCTTATAATTAAGTATTTACTTTTAAAGAAGATATCAAAAGAATTAAATTAAAAATAATTATAAATGAAAAGACCCCGTAGCACCCAATTTCAGTTTTTCACCTGGAATTTTTTAAATAAAATAAGAAGAATAAACTTAATAATTTGCTTTTATCATACACCAAAACGGTTTTTTTTATATCTATTTTGAATAAAAATTTCTACAATTATTGAAAATACTAATTCATTTTATCATCATATCTTTCAATTATATCAGTCCAAAACATGACTGAAATAGCAATTTGGCTAGACAGCAATCATTCGATCCTATCCTTTTCTCATCCGAGTGTTTTGACCTCAACACTGAAAGTCAAGCAATAAAACCAGACCCCTCATGAAATGGGCTCTGCAAATCGGAAGTATCCACGAAAAATCAGACAGATGTATTTTTAGAGCTTCACTGCGAAAATGGGAAACGAGAGAAATACATACCAACATAAAGATTGGGCGGTATCTTACATTCCTTTCCTTAATGCTCGCAATCAGTGCTTCTGAAGAACTCATTGGTATTCTTGCAATTTCGGCGATCGCAACTAGAGATAGGTTCAACGACCTAAACAACCCCGAATTACCATGCTGTCCCTAGGATAGGGTTCGTAAATGACTACTGAAGAATTTTATTTTAATGTAAGAAATAATATTTTAAGGTTTGTAAAAAGGAGTACTAAGGAATTTTCGGTTTTTAACTAGAAATACTACTATACCTAATATTTTTTAATTATAACCAAAAAGTATACTTACGTTTTTTGAACCATTTGAAAACTATGTACAACAAAGTTTACAGTAAAAAATCAGTTACACTCCAATAAAAAGAAAGTAAACAAATAAACAAAAACCTTACATGAACAGTAAACATAAATTAATCATACAGATATTGGAAACTTAAAAAGAGGGATGCTGCAGTATTATAAACAATGTTAACTAAGGATAGCTTTTAATTTTTATGAAAGTGGAGTTTTACCTATTTTACGGCTAATAAACCTTTCCACTTTCTCAGCACGTAATACTGGGAGAAATACATACATATATACATACACAATAGAAGTAATCGTTTAAATGGAATTTAGTGCTACCTTTTTCGTTGTAATCCTTTGTAAATTCAGTGGCATAACGTACACCCCCGCATCGTGGAGAGGGGGGGGGCAGGATTCTAAGGAGCCCTAATATCTTCCGTTACGCCACTGTGTAAACTATTTGTTCATTCGTACCAAAAACAGTTTAATTTAGTAGAAAATAGATCTTTTAATGTAATAATCATGTTTAAAACATTAACATTTCATGACTTTTAGTATGTAATACAAACGAAATATGATTTGAGCAGTAAATAACTATAAGTACTGGTTATATAGAATATATTGTAATTAATGAGCAGTAAAAATTGTGAAAATATGTTCTGAATTATTTGTTTTAAAGTAAAAAATTATAGTGGATAACTAAATGAGTAAAACAGTAGCATTTCATATCTTTACTAAACATTTTCTTACGCTATTTTTAACATAAATATTAAAACACTTTTATTAGGACATAAAAAATGTTTAAAATATAAAATTATAGCTAAGTTTACTTCCGTATTAGCTTTTTAATAAACAGATATCATAACTTTAACCCATTCTAAATCTAAAGGAAAAATAAATAAACTAAAATAAAATACAAATATTTGCACTTCCGGGGTCTTAAATGAATATTAAATTTTACTGAAATTGAATCGTTTTTCAGATATGGAAATTCTCTGAATTTTTTCTGTGATCGTAAAATATAGCTGATAAGGTTTATTGCTAAGGATTTCATATTCTTAAACACGGTTTCGATATGAATTTCTAGCCTGATATTTTCCTAACTTATTTATTCGTACTTATCTGTAGCAGTTTATTTTCATACAGGATTTCATTCAAATGAATATTGTAAGAAGTTTTTCGGAAATGAAATAAAATTTAATTGTATTTCGTTTTTTGTTTGTATTTTTCAGTAAATAAAACCAAAAGATTTTTTACAACCTAATTTCTTTCATATTCAGTAATCTTTATTTTCTTTCATTGAGTTTTGTATTTATTTTTTAAGGTGTTGATTTGGTCAATGAACCTTGGACTAAATTTTGCTTTCGAAATGTAAAATCCATTAAAATGACATTAAACGATGCTTTTATTTTTTAATAAAAAAATAATGATCATAGTCAGAGAAATATTCTTAATTTAATAAGAGTACGATTTAAAAAACAAAATATGTAACCTTGTTAAAAAAATTTTTTTAATCGTTTGCAGTTTGTGAAAATTCTTGATAAAAGAATACGAAATAGAATTTTTAAAAAAATATTGAACACTTTAATTGATGTCTTTTGCAGATGTATATCAACATATTTTTGTGGAAATTAATTAGATGCAAAAAAATAATAAAAACGCACTTTGGGAAAAAATAATTCTTTAAAAATACTCGATTAAGAACAGGAAAAAATGTTGAACAAAAAATTTTAACAATAAAAAAAAGTATTTTTTATTTCAATCTTTTTTTACTACTTATTTGAATTATTTTTACTGCAGAACATTTTGCTAGGTCGTTTACCTTTATAAATTTAAATTAAAAGAAAGATCGAGCAAAAATTATTTATGACACACACAAATTAATTCAATAATTTTACTAAATTTTAAAACATTATTTAAAAATGCATAAAAAGTTAACTTTTCGAATGAACTCAAATGCTCTGGATTCCATTTTAACATGATTAAATAAATGAATTAATTATGAATTCTAAAATCTAAATTATTCATTTAATCAGTTACAATCTTTGGTGAAAGAACTTTTTTTCTTCCATTTGATGTATAATTTTAAATATTTCAACTGTGAGGAACCCATGTCCTTTCATTTCTCCTGCACAATGACCATTCATTTCCGATTTATTCGTCTCCTTACCCAAATATCCATTCACTCATAACTCAGCTCCTCTTATTAATGTGACCTGGTCTATAATTTTTAACTGTCGTGTTTTTTCATCTCTTCATAGACCGTTAGCGCAACAGTCTTCATTTCTGATTCAGCTTAAAAGCTTTTCTCAAAATAAGGCATAAATATTTAATGGACCATAACCTTAATATTTTGTTGAAACAAAGCAAGAACGATATTTCGGAAGAGAGTAAATGTTTGTGAATAAAGTTGTTTAGCTTTGTTTCTTTTATTGTTATTATTATTTTTATTTTTCTAGTACTAAACTCTCCAAAGGAAGAATATATCTAGAAAGTTAGTATTCCACATTTATTTATAAAATCATTGACCTGTTTTTCGTCACTTTCATAAACATTTTATGTTCGTTTTGATAATGTTCTAATACTAAAATATCTTATTTTAAAACATCTTCACTTTATTGCCTAAGAATAAGATTTGAAATTCAGTTCAGAAATTAAATTTATTCTCGTGCTAATTTTAATGTATTTCACATACATGTATTTTAATTTTAAAAAGATTTCCTTGGTCGAAAATGAGTTTATATCAATGTGTGTGTTTCAGATATCCCCTCTCTTTAAAAAATAGTGTGTGTTATGTACTCTGGTTTTTATGCTTAACATATTGGAATAGGCAACACATAGTATACATTTGAAAATTATATAATCATAATCAGTGGTGCACACAGGAATTTTTCGAGATGTGTGTGTGGGAGGGGGGGGGGGTCCAGCGTTGGAAGCCTTGCATTTTCGTATCATTCTCCAATACGCCGCCAAATATATTCTTTTAATTTTGTTCGGGTTTCGGAACAAAATTAAAAGAATATATTGGATTTTGGGAACTAAAAACAGTAAAAAATTAATTATTTAATAAATAATTAACATTAATTAATAAAATTAATTATTAATAACAAATACTTAGTTAAATTTTACGTTATAATTAATCGAAAAAAATTAAGAGCTTTGGGGAGGATGGCTCCAGACCCGACGACCCTCCCCTCCCTGTGTGTGCCACTCTGATCATAGTATTACATAATAAAATAACATAGAACAAATTATGTAATAGAAGTTAAACAATTAGAGGACATTTTAAAGTATATTTTATATAATTTCTATTTATAATACATAGTAATAAATACTTGTATAATATATAGTAATAAATACAATACTTTTCCCCTGTATAATATTTTGAGAAAGTGATATCATTTTTTCTTTTGACTTAATGTAACTGACTGAATCGGAACCGTGATTTTTCAAAATCGTATAAATAATTAATTTGTTAGATATTTAGTGTTACTTGAATTTCAATATACATATAAAATTGTTTTTGGAACACTATACAAGGACAAACTATGTAAATGCAGTTTTTTGGCAGAAAATGAAGGAAAAGATGACATATTTTCAAAACATTCTCCATTTTATGAAAAATGCTTCTATGATATAATAATATTTTGCCTATATGTAGTTAAAACTTCTCTAGAAAGCCTAAACTAGGGTTTCTGAAATATATAATTTAGGAGTGGATTAATTCATATTTTAATATATCAAATTAGAGAAATTTTAACAAAGAACACCGGTTATTATTTCACAATTGATCGTTACTGAAAAATAATATGAATTTTTCAAAACTCCTAGTTAAGGCTCTGTAGCTCCTAGATATATATATATATATATATATAGGCAAAATATTATTATTGAGAAACTTTTCTCATAAAAGGAGAATGTTTTAATAATATATCATTCTTCCTTCATTATTTGTCACAAAAAATGCATTTAAATAATTTTTATAATAATAATATTCTTAAGACAATTTTATATGTTTATTTCTAAGCCAACTGATACTAAATATGAAAAAAAATTTATTCATTTATCCTTTTTTTTCTTCAAAATCGCGGTTCCGAATGTAGTCTCACCTTAAAAAAATTATGTGTGTTCCAAAATGTACTTATTTTGTTTTTGATTTAAATGAATCACATATATTCACACACAAACGGAATAATTCCAATTTTTAAAAATATTTATCTCTAGGTTCAAATGTTATATTCGAAGCATTTTTTTAAAAAAGAAATTTTTCTCCCTGTAATTTTAAAATTAAGATATTATAAAAATATTTTATATCACATAAAATAATTTCATGCACACCACTCTCAATAATCCTTAACTTATGTAGCATTATATGTAATTAAAATCCTACTATGATAATTATGTTATACATTAATATTTCCCAAATTTCATCGATTTTATCAGTTCGAAGAATAATTAATTTGAGATAAGATGAGTTGTGTAGATCAGTTATCTCACTAGAAATTTAAGCTATATTCTATAAAACAAACAAATCGGATCAATGACCTTCTTTGTAACAAAGCACTTACTTATAATTAATGCTTATTTAGTTAATGGCGTTATCTTAAGGCCATTAACAGTCTCACTTCATCTGATTATCCTTGTATTTCGTAGCTTAGCGAAAGACGTGACCAATAGATCTCGCTTTTTTTAAAACTATCGTAAAAATGATAAGAACTCGAATAGTTTGGAGATAATTTATTGAAAGATGTTTCATTCATTTTTTCGTTTGAAATCATTAATTTCGTTTTGAATTTATTATCATTTTAAAAGAGTATCTTGGAAAATAGCAATTGTTCTCTTAATGTTAATTCTATAAATGTAAATAATTTATTTTATTAGAAATAGCAATCAATATTTTGAAGTTCTTCGTAATTATTCTATTTGAATTCTATTCTTTTGGAAAGCGACATAAAATGCTGTTCGTCCAAAAATTATATTCAAAAATAAAAATTAATTTTCTGAAATGTGTGGTTTAAGTTTTCACAGTTATTTAAACAAACTTCTATATTTACAGTTATAAAATTGGCCATTTATGAAATCAGTTATTTTATCAGTATTTAGCAAATTAATAAGCTAATCACACCTTCTTTAATATTTATTTTGCTTTATATTTTTATTTTGTAACTTTTAAGCAATTATTAAACAGTTTCATGGTATTATTCAAAAATTGTAATTGAATAGATCTTAAGAAAATGGAATTCTTATCATTTAAAATAAAATATACTTTTGATTTTTTTTTTTTTTTTTTTTTTTTTTTTTTTGATCGCCGAAAAGATGTTTCTGCTTTTCTCTTTCACTTTATTGACACAATTTCACAACCAGAATTTTCCTCTATTGAAATAATTAAATAAAATAATAAACTCTTTAGACACGCTATGACATTTTATTTAAGAAAAAAATAATAATAAAAACCCTTTTTTTATTAAAATAAAGTGAAAGAAGTCTAAAAAAATTGCAATGTTTTTAATTAAATTATTTCATATATTCTAAATTGTTCAGAAACATAATAAATTATAATCCACCTGCCGCTAGATTTCCTTTTTTTAAAAAAATAAATAATAAAAAAATATATCAAGATTGGAATAAATGATCCAACCACGAAAAGTGATTTAGAAATGTTTTGACCTTTCAAACACAGAGATTCTTTAAATAGTAGGGAATTTATTTCTAATCACTTCGTAAGTAGTTTTCTTTCTGAGGTGGAAAAAAAGGGAAAAGATAAGAAAGTGAAAATAATTTTGTCGGTATTTTCTTTCGAACAAACATTTCAAGAAAATGGAAAAGCGCGAACTTCTCCATAAACACAACTGAGTTAGCGCGCTCGAATTGAGGTCAGTTTTCGATGCTGATTGGTTCCTGATTGGGCCAACAATGATTCCTGAGTTTGCGCAGTTGGTACCCGGCCTAGGGCTTTCTTGGCGTCGTTGATGATATCATTTGGCGATCCGCTAAAAACTAAAACCCATCAATTAAAAAATAGTTGAGGGAATATTTTCGCGCGTTCGCTTTTTTAAATTTAATTATTTTTGAATTTTGCTAAAAAAATACCCTTTTCCTAACATATATTATAATCTAATTTTATCTGTGTGCACATTTTTTTTAAATTTTACTCATTTCTTTTTATTAAATTTTACTCCAGTTATTTCAATTATTCATTCTTCAACAAACATATGAGTTCTCAATCAAATATATTATGAAGATACTTGATAAAAATAACTAAAGTTTTGAAATCACGTTTCTCAGTTATCTCTTTAAGACTCGAGATATTACTAAACGTTTAAGAAATATATGATGAAATAAATGTATGATCCAATGTTATGTATCACATTCTTTTGATTTCAAACTGAAAAAAAAACAACATATTCTCTAACTTTTATTTCGATGAGTCTAAATATAGAAAAGTAAATTATGCCGTAAATTGCATCAAATAATAAAGTGTTGTTGCAATACTTGTACCTTGCATTTAATGGAGAATAACTACAATTAGCAGATGTTGCCAGATTTATTGATATAACTATTATGAAATTTCAAAGTTTGATAGGTTTCGGTGTATAAGATAGATTATTATTCTGATTGAAATTTGAAAACTCTTTTTTATTACACTTTCAATTTATATATTGCTTTAATAAACGAAACGAATATTTCAAAGTGTATTGAAAAACAAAGTAACAAATAGTTTTCAGTAAATTTTATGAATCATGAAGCAGAAGGGGGGGGGGCGAACGGATTCAGAATTTAAAAAAAAAGTTTAACTATCAAATTGATTGAAAAATATTCATTGATATAAATACAATATCTATTTAAAATAATTTAATATGCAGAAAAATATTCAGTTAATTGAAAGCAGCAAAAAACCTTGTATTTTGTTTACTTGCTGTTACAGGTGAAAAAAGGGATTTTTATTATTCCATTTACGTACGGATATTGTTTTAGTAATTTATTTCACGCACATGATAGGCAAATGCTCATTATTAGAATCCGAAAATAATTACACTTTTATAAGCATATAATAGTTCTTCATTTAAATAAAGAGCATTAACCAAAAAGAAAATGAGTAAAACATAAGCGATTTCACGCAACAAATCAGAAATACAAACATCTCGAGATTCATTCTCCCATAATTACCTCAAACAATGCTTTCACTTTCAATCAGTTTCTCTGAGAGGACCAACATGTGTCTATTTCATTAAAGATCATTAACCCCGCCGAGCGATCCCACTTGAAATTCATCGCCAATCGTTTCATCGCCAAATATTTCCCCATTCAAACTCCTCGTGATAAACTTTTCTCCACGCATTCTGGCAACCCCTTTCTAACTCTGTTCCAGCTTTTCGGAAGCCTTTCCTACCCCCTCCCATCCCGATTTCGGGCACTTCCGGAAAAAGGAAAGTTCCCGTAAAAGATGCTGTTGTCCTGATCTTGAGCTTCAGTTATCATGCAGGATGGTGAAGCTACTGATCGCTTGCCTAACCCCAGGGGCGAGGACCTACTATAGTACGAGGGACTGTCCCGGGACCAGGAGGAATCGGCATAGTAAGTGGTGAATTTTGCATGGACTGGAGTGTGATAAAATAGTGGAAGGATAGAATTTTACATATTGATAGAAACATTTAATGGATTGTAAAATTTACATATGGGAATTTCTTGTTAGCTGTTTTAAATTCACATAGACAAAGTGATAAAACTTAAGGGAACCAATTACATTTTACCGTATGTCTGTTATAATAAATTTGTAAATTTATATTTTAATAAAGTAAAACATAATTAATATATAAAAGAATTAGTTTAATGAGAAAAAATTATAGAAAGTTGTTTTTGTGAAATTATTTTTTGGAAAATCTGTCATAAAGAAATGTAAAACAGGAAATTATGAAAATGTCACCCATCAAATATATTATAATCCCATTAATTTTAAATTTGTTATTGACTGATTAAAATTTATCACAGAGAGACTTTTAAATTTACTAAAGACAGCCGATAAATCTCACAAATGTTTGTGAAATTTATGGCAGTAAGATATACTAACACACATTTGCCTATTTAATTTTTAAAATTAAATTTGAAATCATATAGAAATTAAAATGTAAATTTTCAATTTCTTCGATTTTTTAAATTATAAACAAGGTAATTGATGATATTCCTAATTATGAAAACTTTTTGGATTTATATCAATATTTTGAATTTAATCCAAATTTCGTGGAATATAACTAAATTAAAATATTGTATAATCAATCTTTATTTTTATTTGGAGAGAAAAAATTCAAAGTTTCTTATTCTTTAACTTTTAATTTCATAAATAAATTGAGTTATAAATTTTAAAAACAAAATTAATGTAGCAAAAAATGGTTATAAGGAAAATATCAAATTTAAGATTTTATAATACGATTGACGAGAGATAGTGTACTGTATATAATTTTAGTGTACATATATAAATATTAAAAGATTGTGCATTGCTGTTGCTTTTTAAAGTTATCATTTAAATTATAAATAATCATTGGATATTTACGTCATTCTCCCCAACTGAAAACTTTTTTAAATATAAGCTGTAAAAATTTTAATAAAGAGCTTGATAAATTTTCTTTGCTGTGATTCACTGGCCATACATGACGCCAAAATTATTTAAATTGAAGTTATCATCACTTTTTAGCTTAAATGTTAGAGAAAATGTTTTTAAAATGTTTAATGTCGCTTTAAATACATGTTGCAATTTCATGCGCCAAAAATTTATAAGACTGCTGATAGTTTTTATGCATATATTTTAAGAAAACAACTACAGTTTCTGAAGCATTTTCTTCCAGAAATAAATATTTTTAAATCTATTTTAATGTTTATGAACATATTTTTTTGGTCTTTAGTTTAAGAAAAATATTTATGGTGAATAATAAATTTACGAAATTGTGGTACAAATAATAAATTTACATTGCATAAATTTCTCATTTCTTAACGTAAGTTAAAAAATAAATAAAATGAAAAAATTCTGATATGAAATAATGGCAAGTTTGTTTTTTAGATATCGTCATCTATTCACTTAAACAATGATTACATTTCATAATACAACTGTAAATTATCTTGGTCGAGTGCAATAAAAACCGTTGTTATAATTAGATTAAAACATATTGATGAAATTAAAAATTAGCAATATCCGAGTGAAAAAAAAACAATAGGAAAAGAAACATAAACGAAAAAAATTAAAAAATAGAATAAAAATTATTAAATTTTCTAATGAAAATATGTAAATGAAACTAAAGAAATCTGCTTAAAGTGTTAGAATCCTCTTCACTTCTTGTCCTGTTTTTTCCCCTTTTACACCTTTTATTTATAATTTTCAAAAGTGGAATTTATTTCAGTGCTATATTCCTATTTATTTTCTATGAGTACAGGTGTCGCAATTTTTAGAACTTAGGAAAATAATTTTAAAAAGCGAGCTCGGTTGCTTAGTACCTTTGAAATATACATTGCTAATCAAAATATACTTGTGACTACCCTTGTTACAAGGAATTTTTTTCCATCTTTTTAATGACTTATTATTTTCAATGCTGATTGTTAATTCATAATTTTTTTATATTTTGCATACTTTCTTTGAAAGAAAAAATGCATTGCTGGACCTAAACTTTTTCTATAATATTTTCAAATAAATACTATTTGTTTTAAATAAATTAATTGTTTTATTATATTTTTATAAAATACTTCGATATATACAGGGAATTTTTTTAAATGGAATAAATTTATGTGCGTATAAAATAAGTTAATTTTCAACTCATAATTGGAATAAATATTGGAAAAATTCACTTAGTTTTTTCTTTAAAAAATTAATTATTATTCAGTTACTTAAATTAAGTAATTAATTTTTAGTTATTTTGCGTTCGATTATGAATTAATTTTTATTTTCATAAATTTATGTATATATTTAAGGTTCATTTTACATTAATCTGTAAAAATTTTTGTTTCCTAGTATAAATTTTATAAACGAAACATCTAGTCATAAGTTATCCTTAATGTATTACTTATTTCTGGAAGTTTCATTAAATTTAATAATTAATCTTCCTTAAACATTAATTAAAATAGTTTGGCATAGAAATATTTAAAGAAGCATTTTGTGTAAAGGATATTTAAACCTCAAAAATATAATTTTATATTGAAAGTCCTCAGATTATTATAATTACTTTTAACTCGTTTTTTGTTATCATGAAAATCATTTCATTGTCACATATTACATCTAGTCGTTTTATGTTTCTAATACTGTCAACAGATGGCAGCACGAAAACTTTCAGGGTCCTATTTTGTAAAGCATATAATTGCATTTATTTCATTAATTAAGATTATCTTTTAATTATCAGTTTCCTCTTACATCTTTCTTTTCTCTTTTTTCTTTGTTTTTAATTAGTTTTGTTTCTTTCGGGTAATGAAATACTTTGGTAGATAATATGTATTTTTTCTCATACTCACAATCCCTGGATATTTTGTTACAAATTTCCTTGAAATGGTGAACGTCGATACAGTGCTATTAATCACACTTCACAATTTATTTTTTTAAGTAAAACAATAATAATTGAATGTAAAAATTCAAGAGGATATTTACAAATCACGTCCGCTAGTCAACAATGCTTGAATCGTTCTGTCAAAGCTGGTACAAATTAATTATATTGAAAAAACAAGCCAAATATAATTCTGCTATTACATTCACGAGTGTAAGTTATACGTAAACCAAATGATATATTTCAAAATGAACTGAATACTCAATTTCTTCGCGAACAAACATGAATGAACGGTGAATTTAAACTCAAAAAAGGAATTTAAACTAAAAAATAAAATTATGACTTTATTTAAGTTATTAATTTATTAATTATCCACTATTCAGTATCAATTATTAGCTTTTTAGTGTTGGTTATCAATTATCCCGATTATTATTTGTTGAATAAAATAAATGATATAATGTATTCCATGTCTTTATATTTATTGAATAATGTGATAATGGTACAAAAAAACTGGCATTATTAATGTTGTTGATATGATTGATATATTTAATAAAATATCTGATTTAATTGCTTATAATTAATTAAATAATATAAGAAAAAGTAGATTTTCTAAATAAAATTTTAAAAAATGATACTCTAATGTATATTTTTACAGCTATACTAGAAATAGAACTTTTAAAACGGAAGAATGACAATATTTAAATTTTACTTCGCTGACATTCTCATTTTTTATTTTTAATAAGAGTTGAATAGGAGTATCCAAAAAGCTTAATCCAATTCAGCGATAAATTAACCTATACTCTGGATAACTAAGAAAGTTGCAATCCGCGGTTTGAGTTTTTAGTTCTTTTCATTTTTTTCAATTAAAGATTTTTTTTTTGTAGCTGTAAGATGAATGCTTGTGATTTAAGAACATATCCAATTACACCTCCAGCTAAATTTAAATCATTATCGGCCCTAGAGACGTTATTTGAAGTGCTTGTGATTGTATTTTGCTGTAACAAAATTAATACATTAGAAATTGTGGCGTCGTGAGACTCGGAAGCGTGTGTCAACGCTAAGCTAAACATTAAAAATACTTTTTTTCGTGATCTAAATAACGATTTATTTCATTTCCAACATTTAGAAGATCACTAGGAAGAGAAAAAGTCACTTTAAAATGTTAGTCCTATTTATCCAGCTGGTTGTCTCTGTATCCACTCCTCGCTTCTTCTCCGGGTATCGGATCTTCAGGATACGAAGAACGAAAAAAAAAACCGAATTTCTCTACCGCGGGCACTCGCCTCGCGCTTCCTTCTTAGTCCGCAGGATACCGTCTCCGGAGTGGATCCCTTCTTTCGCCGGGTCGACCCTTTTAAACTCCAGGGGAGGGTCAACTCCACGCCCCTCGTCAACTCTCATTGGCAGGCCTCAAGGTTTTTTACCCTTCACCTCGGTCTCACTAGCCCACCACTGGTGCAGGGAGAACAATGGCTCTGGTCCGTCTCAAAGGTTTCCCGCTACAAGGGCTTGTCTGACATCTGGTTCTCGAACCACCTCGTCCTTTTCCTCTTTTGATGTGACCCGCCGTCGTCTGCCGAGGCGCCAGCCTTTTATGTTGGACAATCTCTGCCTATGGACTCGCACAATACCACTATGCTCAGCCCATAGTGTTACCAATCACACCGGTGTCTACAGTTCAGATGTCCGACAAAGGACAATGATGCCAAAGCCACGTGCTCTCTAGCTGTATTATTCGTTATGTATAGGGTGCGATTTCTCCTTTGTGACTACGTCACAAAATACATAAATAGATTGCTACAGTTCAGCGATTTAGTAGATTCTTTAAACAGGTTGTTTTTATTCATTTTTTAGTAGTTCATATTTATTTACATGGAATCAGAGATAGTTCAGAGTTCCTTAGCACAAATTTGACAATAAAATCTTTATTTTAAAATTTTTATGCACAAATTTAAATGAGCTGTTTAAAGTGTCTTTTAAGGTTTAGAGAAATACTTTAAATTTAATAAGATAATGTGTAGATTTCTTAAAAATGTTTTCCAAATTATTGGAGGGAAAACTTAGAATATATGTTCTGAATAGAGAGAAATGAAGCTTAGATATTTAAATGCATGGAAATGGGGGGATGAATAAACTCTTCAGGTTACTAAGCCTTATGTTTGCTTAGGCATTTTTGTTGTTTCAAGTAACATTCTTCTGTTAGTTTCTTCAACACACGTTCGAGGACCTACCTTGTTATTAAAATAACGTGGTGAATTCGTCACGCTAGTTAATAAATCCTTTAAGATACTTATTATGCCGGGTAAGGACTTGGAATTAAAATTGTACTCTGTATGTTGCTGTTACTAATGCCATCTGCTCGGCATGTGTCAGATCAAGGCCCACGAAATTCATCATGGCAAAGAGCTAGATTCTACGCCTGTAGTTAGCCTTAACCTTGAGCACCATGCAGGTGACAGTACGTTTTGGCTCGATTCCACACCAATTTTGCGGGAGAACACCCTGGGTGGGGTCAGGGGCCTCCCACTACATGGCTATTTGGAGTACTCCCATGCCGCAAAGACACACTATACATTTAAAAACATCCATGCCTTCTACGAGATTCGTGCCCAGGCTCTACGGCACAGTAATTTGCGTCGTTAATCACTATACCGGATGGACGACCCACGCTGTATACTTCTATGCAGTAGTATTTCCCTTAATTCCTTCAGAGAACTGCTCATCAGTATCCTTAAACACTTAATTATTATAATTATTAAAGTAATCAGCCAAGTCGCATTTGTAACAGTGGTATCTTCCTCTCTTTTTTTGCACAAGAGATCTAAAAACTCATATTAAACAGTATCAATTAACATAAGATGCATTTGATAATATAATAATTTAGATAATGGGAAATAATTTTGAAAAGTAGTGTGAAATAATTTGTCATTATCCTACGAGTGCTCAGGGATATCTGAGAAAGCAGTCGAGTTGACACCTTCGCCTCTCCCCCCTCCTGCTCCTATCTCGGGTGTCAAAGGATGTTGTAACAAAAAGACTCTTCACAATAAAAAAAAGATGATATTACTTATGAATTTGTATCATGCACCATCTAAACTTCAACATTAAGCAACGTAATACATTGAAACTAGTGCTGGTTTATCCATTGGGTGCTTGGAGCGGATGCCCAGAGGCCCGGATAAGCTAGACTTAACCAGGTTTCTGATAATAAATTTCAATTCGCCAGTACCAAAGGTGACAGTAGATCTTCTGCGCCCAGGGCCCTAAATGAGTTTAAATCGGCACTGGTTGAAACCGAATTCTATTTAACCATATGACGATTCTCTCTCTCATATTCTATGTAATTGCTTAAGATGAAACCAGGATTTGAACCCCTCCGGCTTCGTAGATGTTCATTTTTATCACAACATAGTGTTACGATATTTGAATCTCAATGGAATATGATTCAATACCAAATAATTCGTTTTCAAAAAGATATATTTTATAATATCATAAAACAAAAGAAAACTGGTTTAGCATTAAATGGCCTTGAAAAGAGAGATGAAATTATGAAAATTTTAACTATGAACATGAGACCTATCAAGATAAGAAAAAGTCAATGGAATAAAATTCAAATGTATTATGTTTTCTAAATCTCTCACTGACTTAGGACAGGGGTGTAGAGTTAGGATTGCTTTAGAGCATCATAACTTTCTCTTTACGGAAGAAAATTTGTACATAATAGTATAGAAAAACAAAAACAAAAACTGAATATGAGTGAAGCTTAAAAAATTCACGTGTATCAAACAGTACACTAGCCATAAGAGATAATAAATTGAAAGTGTATTGAAATGGAAATAGTAGCAAATAGAAAATAATTAAAAAAAGTAATCATAAAACAGAATTTAAAAAATGGAGCTACGCAATAAGTATAAGAAAATGTATACTGGAGATTAAAGACAACAATAGCAGAGTACAAACTATAGCTATGATGGCCTCTGCAGAAAATGTTTGAAACTGATAGAATTTTTGTAAGAGAGAAATTAGAAAAGCTGAAAGTAAAAAATGTGAAAATTTATTATTTATGTTATTTTTATGTAAATATGAAGAATATTAGCAGAATAATCATGTTCTAAACAGCATCTATAAAATTTTGTGCAATTATTGAGTTTTTCTATACGATCAATAATTAGATCATTACTTTTTTTTTAATAATTAAGTGTAATATTTCTAAAATTAAATTTTAGATGTTTCCTGTCCAAACAGGCATTTTAGTAGTGTTCAAACCAAAGGTCTCTTTTAATCATAAATACGCTCACTTCCATAAGTTAAGCACGGAGAGGAAAATGCTAATTTCTGGAAGCCAATCAGAATAGAAGAGGATGCAATTCGCTGCAGAGGTAGATGGAAGTATGCAAATATGTTAGGTAACAGCCAATCGTGCTTTCATGTCAAGAAATATGCAAAAAGGGCAGTCTTATAAGAAGCCAGCTTTATGAAGGGTTACAGAAGTAGATTGTAAGTGCTGATAGAAGGTGTTTAAAACTTTCGTACAATTTATTTTCAAGACATACGTGTTTCTATGACTTCCAGAAAACGAATGGAAGATTCTGAGCGCTGGCGTGCTGTGGAGCTCATTGAAGCAGGACAGTCGATCACAGATGTTGCTCTTTTCTTCGGCGATCATCATTCTGTAATTTCACGTTTATGGAAACAATTCCAAACCACACAGACAGTTGTCCGAAGGCCCGTAGGCGGTTGCCCAAGGGTTACAACCCCCGCGGAAGATCGATATATTGCTATTGTAGTCAAGCAGAATCACAGAGCGACCTTCACACGTGTGACATCTATGGTTACAGCGCCCATTGGTAAGGCTATATCTGCAGCTACTGTACGCCGAAGATTACATATGAATGGACTGTATGCCCGGGTACCTCGAGTTTGTGTTCCTCTATCCGTCCAGTCAAGAGGGGCATGATTAAAGTGGTGCCGGGAATATGGCAATTGGACTGTGTCTGACTGGGCAATGTCATGCTTACTGATGAGTCAAGATTTGCTCTGGAGCCAGATGACAAGCGTAAATAAGGAACACGCAATTAACCCCAAAACATCACCGAACATCACGCATTCCGAGGCGGAAGTATTATGGTGTGGGCAGGGATTTCATTAGAATACCGCACCGACCTGCACATCTTTAAACGGGGTTCTGTGACGGCTGTCCGGTATCGAGATGAAGTCCTAGAACCCATTGTGAGATTGTACGCTGCAGCAGTTGGCCCTACTTTTGTTTTAATGGACGATAACGCCCTTCCCAATAGAGCTGACATCGTCGATGACTACCTGGAGAGTGAAGGAATTGCGGGTTTGGCGTGGCCAGCATATTCGCCCGACCTTAATCCCATTGAAAATCTTTGGGATGCTCTCGGCCGTGCTGTATCTTCACGTTTCCCACCTCCAGCCACTCTTATTGAGCTGGAAACTGCTCTACAAGAAGAATGGCGATTTCTTAATTCTGCGGTGATTGACCACCTAATTGAAAGCATAGTCAGAAGGTGAAAACTTTGCATACAGATGAGGGGGGATCACATACCCTATTAATGTCCCTTTTTTCATTTTATGCTGTTTATTTTCACTTTATATGTACATAATTCTGTTTAAGTCTCCAGTATGACATTATCTGATAACTTACGAAAATTTAATATTGTTTTCATTTCTGTGTATAATTATTGATTTTGTTTTATGTATAAATATATATGTTACTTTACTGCCAAATTTTGTGTCAATCAAAGCAGTATTTGTTGATTTTTTTGCATTTTACATCTTCGTGCATAACTTTTGGAAGTGAGTGTATTATAATTTAAACTACAATTTTCCACATTTAATTGTAAATCTAAAAGTTCTGCTTTGTTCGTGTCAAAATTGGTTTTTATTAAATTCAAGTAATTAGGATAAAAATTAAAATTAAAGGTATAATTTAAATTATTACTAAAAAGATTATTAGATAGATGGAAGTGCTACGAGATATTTAGAAGCCAATCGTTTTTATTTAGATGGTGATAAAATTATTTCGTTGCATGAAAAGTTTTCAGTAAAAATGAATCTTTATTTTATAAAAATTCTAAAAACGTCAATAAGATTTAATTTCCATCTTCGTGGATTGCAGGATTGAAACTTTACTACTAATTTTAATCATCAAACAGTAATAAATATAACCTTAAATAAAGTTATTATTTAATGTGTGTCTATATAAACTCTCAATGATTTCTTTTTCAAATTTTTTAATTAAAAAATTTTTATTAAAAATATTGATCAAAGTTTATTTTTTATTAGAACAAATAGACAGTCAAAGCGTTTTAGATATTTCATGTGCTATAGATATTGTTGCAAATTTCCATGAGTGAAAAACAGCAGATGACTTCAATTATTTGAATAATAACAGATTCATTAATGGACAAAGAATGAACAAATGACTACAAGAAAGACAAATCATCATATGTACATAAAGAAATATTATAACAAATTATTTACAATAGTTGACAATGCACTCATTAGAAGCAAGCTTTATAGAGCTCTAGAACAGTTCTACTAGCAGGAACTCAGACAAAGTCTCATATCTAACCACAAATAACGCACAAGCAGATTCTTATCTTGATTGTTTTCACTGTTGTCTCAAAGGCCGTTTATACAGCCCCATGAAAATTTCCAGAAGCTACAATCCCAGAAATTTTTCAATGGTTCCTTCCTGATATAACTTACCCCAAATTTGCTGTCAATTACAATAACATCCTGACCACATCTCTTAGGGTACCAAAATCTTTAATTTAAGTTAATTTATCTTTCAAGTTCACGCTGGGAAGCGATCTTTGCCTATAAAACTTAATTTCCCACAAGGAGAGTATCACTACAGAGAAGACAACACAAGTGGGGGATTTTCTTGAGCCAAGGTAAATAATAATAATATTTAACGTTAAAACTATATCCTTCCACGACACAAATCTAATAGAAGGACATGTTTTATATCAATCTAATATGTAGGCTTGTATTTAAATTATCATATAAATAAATATTAAAATTAAAAAAACTGTATGTATGATGCTTGAAAAATGCCCTGCTTTTAAATTGATGCAATTACATTCAGAAAGCAAAAAGCAAAACTAAATAGCAATATTTACGAAAAATAATCAAATTGAATAATTTCCCAAATAAAACATTTTCTATTCCACATATATACTTATCCAAAGAATAACTCTTATAATCAATTCATCATTATTGAATTTTATCATAAATATAATTTAATGGAATTATTGAAGTTGAATAAGTAAACGCGCTAAGCTAATGGAAGGACACAAATGTCAATGTCTCTCTAAGTGTTTCTACTGCACTAAACAGAAAATTGATATGGACATTGGGTTCTTTTGAAACTGAATACATTAATTTATCCCCAGCGGTTGAGCAAATATATAATTGAAAAGCAAATAAGTAAAACTTCAACTTAAGCATTAATAAGAACTAGGTTAATTTAGTTGGAGGTAATTTAGTTAAACTATTTGAATTCAGTGTTGATTGCTTATTATGCTGATAGCTGAATATAAAATGGAAGTTAATTTTTAGATATTAATTCAATTGATGGCATCGTCATTTGTGTCTCAAACATTTGTGGATTTCTGAAAATTTATGAAATTAAGTACCCTTACATAAAGAATCTGAGATATAAAGCAAGGAAATATATTCAGGCTGAAGAATCTAAGCAATTTGGATTTATGGATTCTGATTAAAGAGTTGTAAAAGCTTAAGTAAATATTTCATTTTATTTCAAACTAAATAGGCGTGCAATTTGGGAATATTCAAATTTTAAATCTCGTTTTTAAAGTCATTTCTTCATATGATTGGTTTTGTTTTGTCTGTATGATATGATGTTAAACGAAATTAGTGATAGTTTGAAGAAATTCAAAAAATATAAAATATATAATAAGGCCTTAATTTTTTTTATTTCATTTAGAATTATTTTTTTCTAATGATTGTATTTCTTGCAGAGAATCAATATTAATTTCTGATATAAATTGGTGAAATTGTATGCTGTAGTTTTACATAAATAATTTTGTTTTCAGAAGCAATCAGGAAGCGAGATTAAAAGAGGACATCAGTTAAATTCACTCCACGAGAAAAATATATATTTGTACTCTATTTTATAAAGTACATGTGAAACGAGTGTGTGCCCTGCCTAACTTCTTAACTAAACACAAATATCTTCTAAGTCACTTTTTTGCACTTAACTTTCTCTTACTATTTACCTTTCACAGTATATATATATAGATATATATATTTATATATATTTTTTTTTTTTATTAGTTTGTTTTTTTTTTTGTTTTTTTTTTTTTTTTTTTTTATATATATGTGTGTGTGTGTGTGTGTGTGTGTGTGTGTGTGTGTGTGTGTGTGTGTGTGTGTGTGTAGTCGACTCTCGCTAATTCAAACTTTCAATAATACGAACCACTCGATAATTCGAAGTATATGCTCAGACCCTAGAAAAACTCTTCATATTTCGAACTAAAACAATACGTTTTGGAACAATCGATATTTCGAAGTAAAATCTGTGGCTGGCCAGACTATAACACGCAATAATTCGAAATTATCTTATAAAACTCTCAACAATTCGAACACTTACCTGTAGCAAACAGGTTGGAGCTTACATGTTTTGTGTCGTATTGTCTCTGAGTCCCTGTAACGTAGTCCCTTGATGACCATCTGTCTACCATCTCTTCTTTGTGTTTCCGGGTTCCTCATGTAAAAAGATATTTTTCTTTCTTTCTTTCTTCACGTGGACAATAGACTGGCTGCACTTATTGTCAGCCGTCAATATCTTCATTACACATGGCTTCAGAAAGGATGATCCGCTATTGTGAAGAAGAGATGTGCAGGATTGTGTTTTTTGCGTCTCACTGACATATACGATTTATGGCTCATCTGTATATCTTATAGCATGTAGCACCAAATAGGGCATGGAACGGACTGGATTCTGCCTTGAAGAACTGAAGAACCAATAGTATAGAGGATAGTGTCTGAAGGAATCGGGTGGGAAACGATTTTATTTTCAATGAAGAATGGAAGAGATTTGGTGGGACGCGAAAGAGTCCTGTTCGATAATTACTATATAACTGTATTCTTTTAATACAGGACTTTTAACTTCTATATAATATTTATATTGTATATATAATATGTACTTTTTAAAAATACTTTAAAGTAATATTGTACAACTGTGTTTTTTATTACATAGTTTAAAATTTAAATGTGTTAGGAAAAAAATTTTTACACTTCGTGTATATTGGGAGTTTTTTCTTACCCTCTAGATAATTCAAACTCTTGATTATTCGAAGTTTTTCATTGGTCCCTCCAATTTCGAATTATCGAGAGTCGACTGTATATATATATATGTGTGTGTGTGTGATCACATGAATTTAATAACTTCTAGTTGTAACCATCACTATAAAAAGTGGGAGATCGCCGGAGAAGAGCAAATGTTTTTTGTCTTTTGTAAGCGTGTTTGTTATTCGTGTGGTCCCTTTGTGTTTGTGTTAGTTAATAAAAATGATTTTAAAAATCGCAACATGTTTCGTCATCAATCCACTTAACGACTTTAATGAAACAAATTGATTACATCCAAGAAAATGTCTTATTTCAAACCTGGAAACACTACATGTATGTATATAAAATCTTCCAAGTCTTAACTTCACTATTTATCAAATAGTAATCCTAATTTGTATAAGTCACGATTCCTTCACACAAGGCGAGTTTCTCCAACTCAATCAAACAATTCATAAAAGATTTCTCACAAGGTTAATTTTGAAAACATGGGGAGAACCCGCTACACATGATATATATTTAATCTGATATACATTGAATTTTGGTTTAGATATAGACATTCACATTGAAACATTTTGAGTTACAGCTTGCATTTATTTTATTCATTTGCATTTATATTAGTTTCTTCAAAGCTTACTTTTGTTATCGCTGTCAAGTAAAAGTCTGCTTATGTAAAAAAGTAAGATTTTAGTTCTTACATTTTGTTAGGATCTCACTGTTTAGGTTTGATCCTAACTACTGGTGAAGAACCACCCTGGATTAAAAATATATATCGATCAACTGCCATATACTATTCTCACCGACCAAGAAAATGCACAGTTTTCCTTTTGCAATAAGATATAACTGTACAAAGATTCAAATAAGAATCAATATTTCTTGCAGTTATTGGTCTCGGAGGATTATGGGACTGTAGATATTAAAACTTTCCCTATATGATACATTTTCACAAAATTTTAAAAGTAGTATGCGACATTATAAGGTGTATTAGATTTTTATTAGATCCCTCGATTTCTCTTAGATTTCTTGCGCAGGAACATTTTTATTATGTGAACACAAAGCAGTTTCCCCAAAATTCACGAAACATATATTTCATTTATAAAATATTGCAATTAAATGAAACAAATCATATATTTATTGTCATTCTCTCTAGATGGTTGCTTTTGCGAGAACCATAGCAATATTTATTTTGCAATTCATCTTAAAATTTCATCTAAAAATTTAATCTAAAAATCTAATATTTCTACAATTATCTAACTGGACTGCATTAATCTGATTATTTAAGTTAGGGTATTTTCGTGAAACAGGATGTTTTTATATTTTTTCTGCCAAAATTTATTCTGTTGGATATTTGTAATTATTGAATATCAGGAATTTAATGATCATCATTATAACATCTCGCCTTTAGTCCATATTTAAGGCTCCTATTCATTTTCTATTAGGTCCCTTTAGTGCGATATTAATTTAAAATGAATTTAACAATAACCTTTTGCTTTATAATGCTTTGTGATAGACATTTTAACGTTGTATATTCATTTTATATTAATTAAATTTTGTTTAAGTTTTAGATGTATTATTTCTAGAAGTATAAAAAAAAATTTAACATCCATCTCTTTTGTGATGGGATCTTCACCATAGAAGCGAATTATGTGCTTTGAACATCACTCAAAAATCGTGATATAAAATAAACAACTTTCAATTAACTAAAATTTAAATGAAAAATAAATATTTGTTCTTATAATTTTTTTACATTTTTATAACGAGAATTTGAAATATTTAAAATGAATACGAACATTTAATCAATAAGTTTACTCGAGAATATCTGAATTAAAATTCTTTCCATAAAATATAAAAACAAAAAAAGGCTTTCATTCGTAAATTAAAATACGAGGAACAAATATTAACAAAAGAATTCATCCGTAATTTTGAATCCATTTCGTAGAAATTCTCAGTTTCCCCTTAAATGTTATTATTCTAAGTTTCAGCGTTAAAACATGAAAGTTGTTATTGAATTTGACTCGCGAGAAGTCTTATTTAAGTTTAAAAGTGATAATTAGAAATGAGCTAATTGATTTTTTGAAATAAAAAATAGTCTTATAATTTAAAATTTAAGAAAATAGATGCTGGGGGGTTCTGTAGTTCATTTAGACAACCTAAAATTTTATCAAAAAGTGATAAATAAAATAAAGCTGTTATTTTTGCATATAGTTTCTTTTTCTTTAAATAAATAATTTTATATGTGGCAGTATACAATAGCACACACAGGAATTTTTCAAAGGGGAGGGGGGCTCCAGGGTCGAAGGTCCACTACTCTCGTATCATGCTCCAATACATCGCCCAACATATTATTTTAATTTTGTCAATTTTTCGGGGGGGATTAATTATTGATTGAATAATTAGCATTAGTTAATAAAATTAATTATTAATAACAAATACTTTATTAAATTTTATGTACTATATACATAGGATTATAATCAATCTAGAAAAAAATCAAGGGCTTGGAGGGAGGGTTTTGGACCCGAGGACACCCCCCCCCTTGTGTGCACCACAGGCAGTATACAAAATAAAAGTATTTACTTAAAATTTAACTAGGGGAACCCCTTGTGTCCCCTTAACAACGGACCAACTCCCATTGTACAAATGAGCCAACTGTTCATACACATTTTTTTTTTTGCTCAAATTGTAAAACTATAATTTTAATGTATGTACTTCTATTTATTTGGTTTTTTTACGCAAAATTCGTTCTTAGCACCCCTTTTCAGTTAAATTCATCGCTGAAGTTGCATCGTCCAACATTTCATTGATAAAGTCTTGATTTTTATAAACCTAAAGCTATTGAAATTTCCTGGGAAGTTGTGTATTTAGTTCCGTTGATTATTAAGAAGTCTTCGTTTGAGACAACGACTTTCTTCTCTAGCAACAATTCCAGCCCAGGCAATCGTTTCCATATATTTCTGCGAAAGCTTGTAATAATCTACTATAGCAACCGTATATTGGCAACATCATATGAAACGAAACACATGGTAGCCAATTCAGCGTGTGCAACACACGCGAAATCGGGGATGCCAACTTGTCGAATTACTTTGAACGTTGGCATTGTTGCGATAGAACAAAATGAATTTATTACAGCTTCATGAAAAACTTTTTTATGTAGAGAGTTATAGAAAAAACTCAACAAAAACCTATCAAACCTAAAAATTTAAACCAAATTTTAAAAAATTCTTAAGGTATCCGACTGGATTCGGAAACAATTTTCTAAAATATGACTTAAACTGTTATTTAAATGTTATTTTTTAAGCAAGAATGTTGCCAAACTTTAAAAATACAGCAAAAAGAATGTTTTGAATTTTTTTCTTCAAAATATTAAGAAATCTGAAGCAAAATACTACAAAAACTTGCTCTTTTGCTAACAATTCTAAAAACACTTTATTACAAAAACAAATAATTTTTTTGCAGGAATACAATTCTTCAATGTTTAACTATGCTGAAAACTAAAAAAAAATTTGTTTTGCAATAAACTTATGAAAAACAGGTGTTTAACATTAAAAAATCCAGAATTTAAAAAAAAAATTTCTGACATAAAATTATATTAAAAAATAACTTAATTAAAAAAAATTACCCTTAGCTTTTAGCACAAACCATTTATAATAATACAAAAAAAGATCTCAAACAGTTGCATAAGAATATTTCAACTACTTTTAAATATATCACTGTTACCGTGAACCATTATGTACAAAAATAGCATTCTTCAGAAAATGTAAATAAAGTTTATATTTGTAATAAAATTTTTTAAAGATTTTGGAAGGCATTAAGATTCTCCAGGTTTGTACATGGTGCCTTCCTGAACCTCATACTTTAAACTTGTACATTTTTGAGGGGCCTTTCTTTTTTTACCATACAGTTTCTTATGTAGTTTAGAATGCCTCGTTGAATCAATACAATTCTCGTATTATCGAGATACCAAAAATATCCCTTCATTTCAGTCTCCAATTTCATTCCTAACTTTTGAAATAAAGATAATAGACCAGAACCCCGAATTAAGAAGAATTATTGCAATATAAATCCCTAAGCGGAGTGTTTGTAGCTCAACGAAAGTCCCTTTCAGGATTATACTTTCATTGCAGTTCTGAGTTTTTCTGTGAAGACATTTCCTTAGAAGATTTTGATCCTAAAGATCCATATAAGTCTTTTTAACAAAAATAATAACTGAATCTGGAAGATCCGTTCATTTTTTTCCAACATATCTCCAACAAATTCTGCCCTCTGGAAATCTCTTCTCTTTTGGCCTCACTGATTTTGCTTTTGGCTTGGTAACTTTAATTTTAAGAAAATAACTATAACTCTATATATAAATGTAATAATGAAAAAGATATAAGGAACTCTTATTTTGAACGCAACTGATAAAAGATAGAAATTCGCTTAAATCAAAAACAAACATTGAAATCAGTTAACTGTTGCATATTTGAAAGCAAAATATATCTATTAAAACATTTATAAAGTGAAATAAAATATACTTAACATGAAAACAATTTGTTAAAATATTTTAAATGAATAAAAATCGTATTTTGCGGGAGAAAATCAACCGAAAACTCACACTTCCGGTTTTGGATTTAAATTTCCGGTTTCGATTTGGGCTTACTACCCCACACGAAAACAGCTGTAATTTTTTTTCTAACTGACTCAGAGTTAAAAGTAAGATGTTTTAAAATGCTTATTAAACAGGCGATAAAATTAGACTAAAAAATTAATTTCGATTTTTTTTTTTGTTAAAAAAATGAGGATTTTAAACCCGTTGGAAACCTTAACTTCTTCTCGATATTCAGTATTTTTGCGAAATCACTAAATATAGTAAAAACATTTTTACTAACATTTATTCAAAAAATAAGTAATATTATATTTATAGTTAATCAGAAATTAAACTTAAAATGAGGTATTTAGCTTTTTATATATACAGCAATGCATAAAGAAGTGTTTTCATATTTTAAGTATAAATTTTTAACGAGTAAATCACATCTATTTGATAACCTTTGAGAAATCTTTAGATAAAATAACTGCTTCTAAAAAACAATTTTGGATTTTATTTGAGGTAAAATTCACAATACTTTTAGAAATTTACAAATAATTAATGAAGACATCCATGTTAATTAATCTGTTTAAAACATCCTTTTAAAGAAATAAAGAAAATGGCAAAATACACCAACGCTAAAAAGTAATTTGTATTCGGTAGCAAAAATGCGCTTTCTAATAAAAATTTAGTTTAAAAGAATATATGAATAAATTTAGCACGTTAATTAAATATTTGCATTTATAGTGGGCGATTCGCCAAATTTTGTTTCATTTTTACATATTTCGTGTTGCGAAATTTGATACAGATGTAAGAACTTAAAACAAAAGATATTTTTGTGAGGTGAAATAGTCACAGAAAGAATTCTGTTGTTCCCCCGGAAACTATTGTTAGAAAAGATTTTATAGTCTTAAGAATTTCATTCCCAATAATTGAATTCTTGATGATTCTTCTTTTTGAAGGTACTAGGAATTAAACTCTTCTTTTAAAACTTAGGGAGCATTGATCCTTTAAAATACAATAACAAATATTGCTTTCTAAGTGGTAAAAAATAGCGGTAAAGTAAAATTCGTAAAAGTGAGAACTCTTTTTTTTATATTCTCTTCATTTATCCTTATTGCTTGAGATTTATATTTGTGTGGGTTTGGAATGCTCTATTAAATCTGGTATAAAACTCCTAATATAAACATTAAAATAGAATACTAGATTTATTAAATACAAATGGAATTTAATTTTCTTATTCCATTTGTGTTTACACTGCTGGCCATTAAAATTGCAGCACCATGAAGAAAAACAAAAAAGATATTTGTTGTACGTAAGCATTATGGTATGAAGACAAAATGGTTAAATTTGCAAGTAGTTTGGAGTCTTACAAGGGTGCAAAATTAGTAAAAGCAGCTGCCCCCCCCGGCTGCTAAAACGGCCCCTACCCGGTTAGGAATGGAGCCAAACTGTTCTTGAATGACAGAAACGGGCAACTCATTCCATGCTGCTTCAAGTCTATACCACACTTCATCAACTGTATTATCTGGATAAGAGTTGTGGGCCAGTTTCTCAGCAACACATGATTAGATGTTTTCAATGGGTGACAAATCTTGGAACCGTGCAGGCCAGGGCAACAGTCGAATACCCTATGTATCGAAGAAGATCAGAACACGACTTGCAACATGTAGTCTTGCATTACCTTGTTGGTAGAGGGCATTTGGCAGGACTCGACGACAGAGCCCAATCACTGGACGTAAGATGCCAGAAAAGTACCGATCTGCGTTCAAACTACCGCCAATTGGAACTAGAGATGTGCCTGTCATGTATAGCTGCTCAAACCATCACACCAGGTGCCAGGGCCCCCATGCCGATATCGGATGCAAGCTGACAAAGCGTGGTCTCCTCAGAACTTCCAGACACGAATACAGCCATCAGAATATTGCACGTAGAACCGGCACTCACATGAAAAGACTAAGCTCTGCACTCTTGTATCCAGGTTTGTCGTTCTGCTCACAAGAACTGTCTCTATGCTGCATTGTCTACGAAGCCGAAGTGATGGTTGTCGTGCTGACAGTCCCCGCTGCTGCAAACGTCGTCACACCGTATGAGTGGATACTGGGCGAGCTGCAAGCATGCTCGTTTTCTGACTAATGACCCATGATGGGGTTGTATGGTTTTGCAGGGTGACCTCACACTATGTTTGTCCACTCCGGCGTTAATCGTGGAAGGGCGTGAAGATCCTGCATACCTTTCAGTATGAACCTCAGTAACCCATGGATTCCATATTCGCAAGCAGTGATCAGGTTTCGCTCGGAGCGACGGACGATATCACAGAACGATAATTCACACTCTCAACAGGCAATGATCCTGTCGCTATCTAATTCCTACACTTGCTGGTAGGCCATCCTTCTTCTTATTCGAGTCATAACACAATATTCAGAGCAAACTTCAACGTTATACAGTGCTTCTCGAATGATAAATCCTCCACACAACTTTTCTTTTATGCAGTGCTTAAGACGTCCTTTCTCCTTCCTGCATCATCTAAATTTGAGGAAATACTGATCATTTTCATTTCCTAACCTCTTCCTCCTTTCATGTGATTTTGACCATTCGTCGTATTATTCCTTCTTAGTGTTGCCATTTTAATGGCCAGCAGTGTAGATACATAAAACAAACAATATATTTCAAAATAAATTGAATATTCATTTTACAAATATGTGCAGACGGTAAATAAAAAATCAAATCGTGAGACTTGGTCAATAACGTTGTATTGGAGAGTTCTCCACAAACACACACATATATCTATAAATTTGTATTCTGTAGTTATCAATAAAAAAAACTAGCAATCTTCGTTTAAAAATAAATGTGAGTGTGTATCAACTTTTAAGAAATTACTCTCGTAACCTTAATAATAAAATTAACTAAAAAAGAAATTGTTTACTATTTACCTTTTGTATTTATTTTTTAAAATGGAATTTTGATATGGTTTGTATTTAATGGTAATAATTTGAAATAATTAAATTACCTTTAATGTATTTTCATATGTTAATGGCTCTTCTAGACACAAAAATTACATCATACAATTTTTTACTCGCTTTTAAACATCAAAAAATCTGCCATTGTAATTTTGATCTAACTAATAATACAAAAAAACTAAATTCTGCAATGCATCCAATTTTTAAAAAATACATTAATTATAATTTGATCAATAAAATTTTAAAAGAATTATCAAGTATTTCAATTGGTCTACTTATCACACACTGTTCTAAAGCGGAAAAATACCTGTTTTACTTTGAATAATCGGTTTTATCTTTGAAGAAACAATATTAATTCAAGACAATATCTTACTCACAAACTTCACGACATCCCTACATATATATATGAGTGACATTTAAATATCTGTTCTGAACAAAATGGCGATTTAGCATATTCTGCAGAATATTCCAGCAGTCATTTTTCAACTAAATATAACTTTCTTGGGAATGGAATGCTTTTCAGTTTCTCCTTGAAACCAATCTTCATCGGACTCTTTACAATTCAGTGAAATGTCACCGTTAACTTGATCAATACTTCAGAAAAGCCCTCGGGTCATCTCGAGAGAAAAGTGCGAAGTAAGCATAAGGAATTTCTAAATTCAACTCAGATCTAAGATCTCATAATAGCTGACGCAGAACAAGGAATGCTATCTTTAGAAAGTATACACTGGATTTTCCGTGTAAGGTTAATTTACGATTCTGATTAGATTTAGAGTAAAGAGTTTGTCAGGTATAATGAGAAAGGGAGAAGTTTTAGAAGTAAAAATTGGTGTAGAATGTAAATTGTAATTGATTTATTGTTTTTTGTAGTGTGTGAGTTAGGTTTTTTATTTAGTTATATGAATATAAATGCGAGAAGGAGTAAAAAATATTTTTAAAGTTTTTTTATCATTATATTGAATGTTAAAAGCTTAGGTTGAATTTATTTAGCCGAGAAGAAAGTTTTTTGAAGCATTTTACAAAACTAATAATTAAAATGTGGACAATCTTTGTTTTGAACAGATTCTAAAATTTTGGGGGGAAAAACAAGCTTGGAAAATTTATGCTTGTCAATTAATACCACTACAATAAATTAAAATCACTACTTTTTTGCCCTATTGTTTGAATTTGCAATTCAGATCACCGAGTTTTTTGGTAGCTTATTTTCCACAAATAAATAAACAAGCACATTCGAACTGACACCAAAACCTGCCCATGTTCTTTTCTAACTGCTTTGATATTGGAGAAATCCTAATACCTAATACCTTATAAAGGGAATCTGTTACACATATTATTGCATAACCCAGTTAGAAAACTGTAAACTCCTCCCTAACAGTTTTTAATATTCTTTTTCAAATTAAAATAAGTAATTGCGATATCTGCACCCTTTATTTATTTTTTTTCGTGCTTATTTAAGTATTGAAGTAGAATTTAAACCTATCTTTTTCTGTAATTAAAATATTTTGCCTTAAAAGCGACATCTTTACGTGTTCGTCTAATTTAGAATTTCTTAATGAAATTAATTTGAATGAATCACATAAAATGCAATCTGGGGTCAATGAATTCATTAATTATATGCAAAACAATTTCAGATCATAAAATAAAAATACTTAGAAATCAATTTTGATTTCGAAGTGGAAAATCTAATTCAATTTCTAAATGCTTACATTATATTAGAATAAAGAAATTTAGATTTAATAACATTTCATTCTGTGCATATTCCATATACGTATAATATTCTAATACATCTGATTGTTCGTTCGATAAATGTTTTGTCCAAGGAAAGAAAATCAAAATCAAATATTTTAGCAATACTTTTGAATCTTATATTCCCCAGCAAATAGAAAAAGCATATTAAGTTCTTTCAAGCTATTATAAAAAAATATAATTACGAAGAAATGGTTATTTTTAATATTCTAAGCTATTCTTCTAAAAACGTTTTTATGAAGAAAAAAACTAATGCTTCAAAACGGCTGAAATATAATTGTACCCATTATATTACTTTTTTTGAGGTATTTGAATTTTTAAGCAACTACTTTTCTCGAAACATTAGAAGTAAAAACGTAATTAGCTTGTAAGAAAAGAGGAAGAGATTTCTTTTTCTACTTTTCTTACAAGTAAATTTATCTCCATTTTATAGAAAACAGTTATGATTTAAGCTCCTCATGTAAGAACTTTTCAAGGAAGAATAAGGTTTAAAATAACTAAAACCACCAAAAAATACAAATAAAAACATTAAATAAATTATACGTTAAATTTGGGTGAACAGTAAAAGGAGAAATGCTCGGAAAAAGATTTAATTCTTTTGAAAGAATTTAGAATCTTCCGCATATTTTAATTAATTGGAAGAATCCCACTCAGAATTTATCTGAAAGAAAATTTCAAATAAAGATGACGTGATATTTCAAAATAAATATCCTAAAGTTGAACCAAAAATATTCAACATTTCTAGTTTGATGATTGCTAAAATATCTCTTTGGTTAATTATCACGTGTTGCCCTCAACAGTGTGAAAAATATCTTCAAATACTTAGTGGTCAAACATTAAGGACGAAGCTGCGTAATTAGCATATCAGTGAAACGAGCAGGCAGAAAGGAACGGATTGAAAGATCAATCAGGATCACTGATCCACAGTAGCGCATGCGTGTATACACGACGACGTACTGGGCGAGTGTTGGAAGGGTTTATTCTTAACATTTTTGAGAAAGCCATTGCTTAAAGAACATCAAGTTCCTGCCTCAGTGTGATTCATGCAAAAGGCAATCCTGTAGACTTTACACGAAACATTGGGAAGATACATGAAGATCAAAGTAAGACTACAGTAGCTGTGGAGCTCCAGATTGCTCAAAGCATTCTTTCACAAGATACAAACAAAGAGGGGATTTGAAATTACAAAAGCAGCTGTCCTATCATTTAGTACAGTCCACGAGCAATCACGGTGGTAACCGACTAGTATATTGTTCCAGGAGTGAAACGGGATAGACAAGCAAAGCGCATGGAACCGAATATGTACACCCGATACCTCGTTTTGATGTGACCAAAAGATCCACAATGGAAGTCAGATTGCACGGCGATTAATAGGTGAGTTTCATTAACGCTTGTTCATTGGAGAAGATATTTTCTGTGATGTTGGAGATATTAAAACTGTACAGATGGGTAATGTGAAGTCATTTCTTTAGGAAGTTGAGAGACGATTTAATCTTGTTACCAATTTTGGAATATACACACCAGGAGAGAGCAAGAGCTCACAATAATTCCTTCAACATAAAAGAAAGGGACAGGCTTGTAGGCAACAGAGTTATTTGGAAAGCCATGTTTAGTACCTGTATAGATCGCCATACCTTCCTATGATGTTCTGTCATTGATGCCCGTTTCTGTATCGAGGTTCTCCTAGATCAAATGCATCTGCTTACGGGTGCTACAGTTGTTAAATTTCTCTCCAAGAATGACAGTGCTACAACTCATCATACAGTAGGTGTAAGAACTATTGAAATGTGTAAAAATTTAATGTTTGGATTGTCCAGTAAGGTCCTGAAGCTAATTTTAATCCAACATGCATGAGATATTCTAGTTCTTAGAAGCCGGTCACCAATTATTAGTGAAGATCCCGAAACTGTGATTGGAGAAACAAGAAAAATGAGCAACAATGTCTCCACAGTTCATTGGTAATCTTCTACTCAGCATTGATAGATGAAGTAAATCGTGTACAGCTGTGAGGGAGAAATTATATCTTCTTGAAGTATTCTAGTAGGGTTTTTTTTTGGGCTAGCCTACTGTCACGTGGAATTTTAGGTCTTCTGCCCAATTGTGTTCAAAAACAATTTTTCAATGAAGTTTCTTTTTGTGCTCTGGAAATATTAAAAACAATAAAATTATTAAAAATATAAAAAAGAATAACACGATATTGAAAATGAATCAAACATTTTTTTCTCACCGTTGTTTTTTGAAGTGAAATCATATCATTTCCTTTTATTTACCGTGGTAACTGTGTATGATGAGGTAAAAAAATAATTAGACAAACTTCTTGCAGAAAACAACCCAAGGAAACGTACATTTTACAAAGATTTTCATTTAATTTGTAAAATGTGCAATAAACAGACTCCTACTGAGTGTTTCACAGTTATAAGAGATATCTATGGACAGTACAAAGTTGTGTTAAAAGTTCCCATTTATGTATAACATTTTCAGTGAACGAATATTTAATAAAAATACAGCCTGGTAAATGAATCCTTCTAGAAATGCCCACTGTGACGTATTGGGAAAATTAATAAATAGTGTGAGGAAGAATTAAATTATTGATTTATTACATCTACAGCTATCAATTACAATATTTACAGTTAGATACAAGTTATTCAAACTATTGAGTGTTTTAATACTGCAGAATACTTTATGGGTGAAAGAGGATAACAAAACACAGTTTCTCTTTTCGAGAATTCTAGGCGGTCTGCCTCTTAGTTCTCTTGGAGTTCCTTCTTACTTTTTGAACTCCTCTCGAGATTCGGTTTCCAGAAGGATTGCAGATGTTTTTGTTTTTTGGTTATGGCTATTGGCGTGATGGCAGAGGAAAGGTTTCTGCAATATTTTAGGGGTGCGTGCGTCATGCTATCTACATAGAAAAGCCGATCTATCAGCAGTGAGGCAGGAAAACGTTACAAGGGCTAGGTAACTCAATTTTTTAGATAAATGTTCAATTAAACCGATACCAGTTAAAGAAGCATTTAAATCCTTTTATATCAATATTTGAGCAAAGTAAAATATTCTTCTATTTTGATATGAAAAAAAAATTTCCATTTAAGAACATTAACACCCCCTTTCCTACGAAATCGCATATTTAACGTAAGCATTACTATAATATTTTCAAGAGAATTTTTAATGTATTAATGCACATATCCAGTGGCATTTGCGTTTTTTACTCAGCTTTTTCCCTTTCAAGAAAATATAACTTAATAATAAGTATCATTATCATCACATAAAATTTTTTAAAAAATAATGCTAATAGGATGAATTCCAAAACGAAGAATTATTTAGCACCAAAAATAAAATTAAAAGAAAGAATTTCAGTAACACAACACTCAAAAATAAAAAAGGTTTCAGAGCGGAACATGTTCATTAGTATGGTATCATATCAAGTTTTTTTCCCTGCAGTAATTAAGTTAGAACAATAATTGATTTTCACTTTTATTTAAGTTATATACAATAATTAAAGTTGAAAAGTTCCTTTAAAAGAATAAAAATAAATAATAATAAAATAAATCTTTTTTAACGAAATAAATAAGTTCACAGTTCACACACATTTTGCAATCTCGACTGCTCTGATTGAAAATATTTCCTAAAATTAAGAAAATTAAAGATACAAATTAGATAAAATGTTCAGTTATATATAATTAATTTTTGAACAACCATCATTATTTTTAATCAAGATTATTTAGAATTGTATTTTGTTAACATCTTAAACAATAAAAGAATATTAAAAAGAATATATTTTTGAATCCTCTTTTAAAAATATTCTACTTCGTTCGATTTCAAAATAACTTATAACATTCTATACCAGGGGTCGGCAACCTTTTAGCTGTGGCGTGCCAAGCCAATCTACCAATATCATTCAGTGTGCCACACAAGAAATTTTTGAAAAAATTCGATTCCCGTAGTAATGCATGCAGAACTGGAGAATATAGAGGTCAATAATATAGATTTACAGTTTTATTATATATAAATTTTGCATCATTTAAAGATATTTCTTAACATAAAAATAAACAGCATAAAATATAATTATCTCTTCAACAAAAATAAAAAGTTAAAATTGTATACATGTTATGTATATTTATTAATATTAGAATAGACAGCATAAAATAGAAGGATTTCCCTTCATTAAAGTTAAATAAGATACTTTTTAATGCGATCCTAGTGCTTGTGCACCGATCTACTTTCATATCACAAAATCAAGGGTATAATTAGTGACTTTCAATTTGACACGATTCTGAGCATTCAGTTGTTGAATAGTTTCTTAGCATACTCGAAATATTTTTCATATGATGATTTTTTTACTTAGATATGTAGAAGCAGCAGATATGCAAAAGCAGAAAGTAGAGAGAGAGAGTATATGCAGTTTTCTCCCTTCAAACGTTAAATCTCTCCAGCAATGATATTCAATAATTTACAAAATAGCTGTATATTTATCTTTAGATTTATTATTTCAGATTTTTTCAAAATTCCTTAAATATCCATCATTTTGAAGATGTTTGTCAAGTAAGATCCATTACAAATTTATCAACATCCCTCCACTAAAAAAAATGACAAATTTGTAGAGTAGTGCAGCGTGCCACTGAGAATTGTGGGGCGTGCCACATGTGGCACGCGTGCCATAGGTTGCCGACCCCTGTTCTATACCATTACGATTTTTGTCCTCTTTTGAAATCAGTTTAATATATTTTGTTTTACATTTGATCTTAAAATACTTTTTGACATTTTGTAATCAGTGCGATTTTTATAGTTCTGAAAATAGAATAAGTTTTGGTTTACACCACGCAAAAACCAATTTTTTTACTGTTAATATATCTCTTAAAAACTTCGTTTTCACTTTATATTGAGATAAAAAAAATTGTTTTATATTTGCTTTCACGAACTCTAAATATTGAAGTTTTTCCCAAATAGTTCCATTATTGTGTAAAATACCAATCTAAACATATGTAAATAAATTTACGTATTTGATACACAAAGCAAAACAAATTTCAAACCATGACATTTGTTTTTGATGATTAATTTTTCAAATTGTGTGAATGCCTTATGAATTAAATATAGTCATTATTAATTTGTCGGATTCGCAGTAAAATAGTTTAAAATTTTAAATCGTTTTAATTCGTTTGCAGGATGGTGTCATCATGAGAGAGTCTGTAAATTCAAATGCAGTTGCAGAACTTTCTTGATTTGGTTCGTTTCGCAAAACTGTTTTATTTAACTCATCGTTTTAATTACTTATGTTATATTATAATGTCAAAAAAATTTCTTATGAAAAAATTCTGGATGGAATATTGAGATTTTATCATACATTTGTATATATGAGGCAATTTTCATATACAAGTTAGCATACATGATTCAATCATTTTGAAAAAGCTATGTTTTTAAAAGTAATACTGGCACACACTTGAAAGATATATGAAATGAACCATAAATTCACCATGTTTATACACCCTCTATATATGCTCGATATGTACCCCTTTGGTGACGCGATACACATTCAGACGATAATCGAGGTCATTCCATATATTTTGAAGCATAGTTCTGTCAATTGTCGCATTGTAACATTGGTACATTCTTTAAGCTTGGCAAAGAATTGTGGTAGTGGATATGCGTAAAAAAGGTCCTTAACGTACCTGCACAGGAAGAAATCGCAAGGGGTTAAATCAGGGAATTGGGGGAGGGGCAAAAAAAACAAATCTTGGTCATTCTCTCCAATCCAGCAACGTTTAAGTTCATCATCACGAACTGGGATGTGCCGAAAAGGGGGTGAAATAAACAATACAAACTTGATGAGTTAGTGATTTTTTCATACATCTTTCATATGTGTTCATGTAATAGTTATGAAAATGCAGCCTTTTCAAAATGAATGGATCATGTATGCTAATCCTGAATAAAGCATACAGGAAGAGATATAATACATTGAGAATATATTACATTGTAAAACATTTATAATACATTGAGAATGTATTATATTTTTGTATATACAGTAATGCCTCGACTTATGCTATCCCGATTTACGCGAACCCGGAGTTACGCGATTTTCAAATATCTTCGATTCGTCTTTTATTTGAGGAAAATAAAGCCGGTGATATTGGTAATGTGATTGAAGAAGTTATCAATTTTGCCAGGCACGCAAATAAATTTAGAAGTGTATAATGAAGACGCTCAAGAACTGTGCTAGATTCCTAAAATAAGAGCGGACAATTAATGAGCTCATAAAAATGCATGAGCAAGAGCAAGACATTGAAGAACTTAAGTGTGTAGACCCAGTTCGATTAGAAGATTGAATGGTGGTTTTCAATTTGAAAGCCCTCAGTTTTATGGAAAAAGGGCTACAAATTTTAGAAAATATAGACTCCAATGAAGAGCATATTTTTTCAATAAAACAAGGAATAAAAATAATTATTAGCATACTCCGAGAAAACCTTGCGGGAGAACAAAAAACTTTTCACTGGCAGACTACTTAGTTATATTTTATGAAACCTACATTGAATTATATTCCGTTTGCGATTTTGTCTTTGTGTCATCTTAGATTTTACTAAACATTTTTTCCTCTCAATCATTGATTTCTTTCAACTCCGGCCCCAGACAAAAATAATATATGTGTATTTCTATGCGAAATTTTACCTCGACTTACCTTATCGCGAAAATTCAGGGTATTACTGTACAATGAAAATATTTGTCCAATATTTTGTTGTAAGATTAATTTATTTCTTATAAATTACTCGTAATGCATTCTGAATGTGCCTAAAATGTAATATATAAAGGTCTTCTAACAAAATAACTACCTCTCTAATTATAGCGTGTCTTTCTAACAAAAACATGTTGTTTTCGAAATTCATTGATTCACGCTTCAAAGGGGTAGAAATCATTAATTTGCACGAGGCAATGTTCCATAGAAACGATATAGGGGGTCTTTTCAAAGTAAGCCCCATTAAGTTTCGGTAAATTTCGTACGATATAAACGTAATTTTCGAAATTCATTTTAAGTGATGAGAACTCCGATCGATGTCGAAATATAGCGGTCTTTCTCAAAGTAGCGTGCCGCTCCCACCTTGCGTGATATCATCAAGGGTCCCAACACGAAAATTAAAGGCACTCAATAGTTCTAAATTTAGATAACACAATCTATTTTTATGTTCTGTGGACATTAACTAGTGTCGTTGTTTCAGAGAAAGTTTTTTTTTTATTTCTTAGTTATTTCCGAAATGTAGAGAAAGAGTTCTATTCTCTGGGGAACAGGTCTACACATCGGCGATGATGAATCGGGTGTCCGTTCCCCGCCTGTAATGGATCTTCGTATAGGGTTCTGCTTCGGTTAGGTATTCGATTTATTCTGTTGTGAGAATTTTGACAGGAATACAATAGCTGATGTAACGGATCTGTTTACTCTTACTTATCTTTATATGAATATGGCAACGGATGTATTCATGCTTGTTGTACATAATTTATTAGAAGAAATAAAATATATAATGGAGTATATACTAATTATAATGTATAAAGGATCTATCTCATCATACGGGATTAAGTTATGTTGCATGGACAGAATATATCTTTTAGCCTTTGCTTTATATTTTGCTCCATCAATATTTCACTGATGTATAAGATAAGTAAGGGATTAGGATAATAATGTATAATCTGGCATATTCGTGTTAGGATTAGTGTTAAAAGTGTCGAAGAAATTGACGTGCAAAATTCCAATCCGACAAGCTGGCTCTCATTATTATAATGATTTTTCGTAAATATTTTCAGGTACTGAAAAATGTATCGGTAGTGAAAATATTTTTCATGTTCCTTCATAATTACTGTAAAGAAAATGTTTCATCATCACTTCTTATATTCGCATTGCTTTAAATCTGTTGTGATTTCATATAGTTGAAGTATATACATGTTATTATATGAGATTTTCCTTTTTGTGTCTAAATCATCTCCTCAGACACTAAAATTCAGGGAACACGGTATCCTGCACACAATTTTTTTATTTATATATTTAAATAAAAATGTTTACATTTACCCTATTTGAACATACAAGAAAATATAGGTTTCAGTAGGAATAATATTTTTGAATAAACCATTATTTTTAATATTTTAAAGCTTAAAAATATACTTGAATATTTTACAAATCTTACTATTTTTATAAATTTTAACATTATTTAACCATCTTTTTTCTAATATTCTTAGAAGCCTCCCAATTCTGTGCATAGGATTAGTATTAAGAGTGATATTTTAATTTTTGCAATTTCTTTCGAGGTGGACTTGGAAAAAAAATTCCTGCTATATCTAAATTTGATGATTTGTTTTAAATAAATATTCACATAAATTTTTATTCCATGCACAGAATCATCAAACGTATTGCGCAAAAAAACCAATAAAGTTTAAAAACTTTATTAGAATTTAAGCGAAGCCTTAACATTTTAAAAACACGATTATCGGAAAAAATAAAAGCCTGAGAAAAACCGTTTAAAATTTTAAAGGTCAATAAAATAAATAAAAGAACTGAATGCAGACGTCACGTGTTTTAGCTTTGGTTTTCACTTCGACATATCGTTAAAAAAAAGGCAAATAACTATAGATAGATTAAAAATGTTGCTAATAAGGCTAAATTATGTAGCCAGAGCTATGTAGTTTTGTAAACATAATTTTAAAAAGCACACAATTACAATGAGTTTATAAGAAAATTCGGTATTTTGACCATTTTTAAAGTGATGTGTCATCTTCATTTGCTCACATTTTGTTTTAAAAATGCTTAATTTAATAAAATATATTTTAATAAGGCAAACTAATATAAAAGCATAATTCATATAAATAATTAATTTTTCATAGTATTATTACTCTATCTTATAGGTGAAACTAATTACCAGGATTTACTTTCAGGGTGCTAAATAAAAGTAAAATTTCTGTTAAAAATTAAATTAGACTTTTTAATACATTAGAATATTTTTTTAATATTCCCGTAATAATAAATTTTATGCTCTCTGAAGTACTAAGGTTAAATCCCTTTTTTGCTGCGGTTCATTAAAAACTCAAAAATCTGCTTTCTTTTTAAGTTAAAATTATCCTTTAAAACTGAATAAAAAGGAATCTTACTCGATAGCTTTTCCATAGATAAGCATTGCAACGCGTGTCAATTAATAATGACTTTTTTTAAATTTAAAAATGAAGATACCGTACCAATTAATTAAATATAAATAATGGCAAAATAAATTAATCGAGAGCTGAAAATTTTCTTTTAGAAAAAAATAAAACATCAAAGTGATAATTAAATTGAAAAAGAAATCTTGCGTAATGGAATAAAAAACAAAACCAAACGATTTTTTCCCTTCTCATTCTTCTTTGGAATGCGCAAAGCAAGGAAATAAGCATGGGGAAGAAGAAGAAATTAAAAATAAATAAACGACAACACATTATCTATAATTGTTTTTTTTTTCGTTCGTCCTTTCTTTTTTGCGCGTAATTCAATATCAGAGAAAAGACAACATGGTTGACGCAGTAGCGCAATAACAGAGTAATTTTCTAAATGTTGCCATAGCAACCATCGTCTTAAGAAGAATTCTTTCTTAAGTTTAACTTAAGTCGAGTTATCAATATACAAAAGCAACAAAACAAAATGCTAATCATGACACTGCTCAAAATTATAACACAAAGAATTTTTTTTTTTTTAAATTTCTCTTTGAACGACAACCATAACCTTTAACGTTTTTTTATTTAGAAGATAGCATTGTTATAGAAAAACTATAAAGTTTCTATGCTATCAGGTAACTTTATCAAAACCTTTAAACTTCAAATATGACATTTCAAGTGTATTTAAAGCATAAAGATTAAAAAACTGCTTTTCTTACATACCTTTGACGTCATATTTGACTATTGTAATCTATATCCATTTTGAAATTTTAATTACTAAACGTTTGATTTCTTCCTATTGTATTTAATACCACATTTTTAATAACTGAATAAAGAACATTTATAAAAATGAAAAACTGTTTAATATCATCTATATAAGTATCAAGTTCTTCAAAATAAAAATATATCTTTATATTTATATTTCTCTGTTCATTTTTGAAATGCTATTGTACATTTCTAAAATTAAATTTATAGATAGCTTTCTTAAATATTCGGGGTCGCAAGAAAATTTACTGTGTTTAAGTAAGTAAAAAATTACAAATATTGAAGTTTATCCATTAGATTGCTCATAAATAATTTTCAAACAATTGTCCAAATATTATTAATTTATTAAAATAATAAAGAACATAGATTAAATTAGAAAAAATCTTGCATCTCCTTTTAAGGTGTTGAATTAAAAAAAAAACTTTATAAAATTTAGCAACAAATTTGTTCAAAACTGCATTGAGAAAATGTTTTCTAAGCGCTGACAAAAAAAAACCTTCTCTAGTATGGAATATGCTCCAGTTTTTCTCCTGATTTATTAGTTTATAAATATTTACGTACTTTTGTAAAGATTAAATAAACAAGCAATAAAAAAAAAATTTAAGTCAATTCCTAATTTGGTCAACAAAGATAAACTCTCTATTTTAGTTACTTTTTATTAAAAAGTTACAATTAATACAAAAATATATATACATATGACAGGATCACAATGTTAAGTGACGAAATAGAAAGCTACTTTCATAGCAACTTTCCATATTCTTTTCTATGTAAGGTGTTAGACTATTTTTTGTTACTATATATTTATTCCTTAATTAAATTTAATTATTCTAATAAAATAGTATAGTAAAAAGAAATCACTTTCTCAGAAATTAGGCCATCCCAGGTGGTATTCGAACCCACGACCTTTGGATTAGAAGTCCAACGCGCTGTCCATTGCACTACAGGAACACAAGGAACGACTTTTCTTTCTATATATGCTGTTGGACTATTATTTTTTTACTATTTATTTATTTTTTAATTTCATTAATGAATTAATATTTGAATAAACTGTATCAACATCAAGTGTCATCCTCTACAAGTTTAAAAAATACATTTCAACTGGAATGGATGAACAGAAAGTATTTTATTAACGATTGAAAATTTAAACAATTATATATATATATATATAGTGACTATAAAAATATAATTATATATAAATATATATTTATATGAGTGAATATATTATATATATATAGTGAACCAATGGGAGGAATAGAAAAAGAATCTAAAAGATGAAAAATGAGATTAAAATGATTTAAAACAACTTATTTCAACATTTTATTCAATTTTGACCTCAAAGTATATCAAATTGATATGATTTTTTTTTAAAATCATACTCTAAAGCCAGGGTGGGCATTAAGTCGATCGCGATCGACCGGTGGACCACCAAGGCATTTTAGGGGGACCGCCTTCTCTAAGACCTAATAATCATTCCATCATACAAAGATGAAGAAATACCGTATTTATTCGAATCTAAGCCACCATCAATTATATGCCACACTCCAAATTCTCAAGATTTTGTGAAAATTGAAAAATAGTCTCTAAAATGGTTTATCGATATCCAATTTTACGAAATTGAAATAAATTTAAAAGGAAAACTAATAAGAAGTGAATTTTTCGTTATTTTATCAGTATGAAAACTATTAATTACATGAATGAAGCAGTAATTGCTCTAAATATCCCATCCAACACATGTTTCCCCCTTCGATTCTAAGCCGCGCCTGATTTTCGGTAGCATTGGATAAAAAGTGTGGCTTAGATTCAAGTAAATAAGGTATTTTAAAAAATACGTAGGAAAAAAATCGAATTATGAGAGATTTCTTTTAATAGAAAATGCACTTTGCTATTTTGAGGCTATTTACCGAAGAAAATCGTAAAATGTTCTTTGTTCCAGGAAAAAGTTCGCGAAATAGAGAAATTCGTAAAATAGAGGCTCGTAAAATGGAGGTCCGACTGTATTGTATACTTTTTTTAGTTCACTACACCTACGCCACTGAGTGGACCACAACACCTTGAAAAAATTAGAAGTAACCCGTACCCCAGAATAGTCTGCCCACCCCTTCTCTAAAGTAACACGAGGTTATTTGCAATAGATCTCGTAATTTTTAACATCAGTCAAATAACGAGAATGACACCTAAGCTTAATCCCCATGCTCCAAATTATAACACAACACCAAGGTGAAGACTTTGAGCCATACTGATTCACAACGTGTATCCGGATTGAATCTTCAGTGGCACCAGGACTCGAACTCGTGACTCACTGGCCATGAACCCGACCATGACCACGGCTTCCCAAAATTTACCAAGAATAAAAATAAAAATACGGTCAGGTGATAAACTGATCTTAATATAGTTTTTAAGATGTGAGAAATAAAAATAATAAATTCATATAAATGGATTTTTAAATATAAATAGTGAAATGTATTTTATTAAGAAATGTAAGCAATACATTTCATTTTGGCATCATTCATTTTTAAAAATGAATTCATGTTTGGGAAAAATACAACGTCGAAAATAAATCTACTGCCCAATTTTCGTCTTTTTAACTTAGATCAGTGGCTTGTAGGTTAACTATTCAGTTCCTACTATTAGTTCTCTCTCTCTTGTATATATATATATATATATATATATATATATGTGTGTGTGTGTGTGTTGTGTGTGTGTGTGTGTGTGTGTGTGTGTTGTGTGTGTGTGTGTGTGTGTGTGTGTGTGTGTGTGTGTGTGTGTGTGTGTGTTTCAAATTTTCAACCGTTAATAAAATACTTTTTATTCATCCACCGAAGTTCAAATACATTCTTTTAAATTTATAGTGGATGACACTTGATGTAAATACAGTTTTTCAAATATTAATTCGGTAATTAAATTTTATTTTGAAATTTTAAATTTATTCTGCGTTGTTTCTGACGAATTTAGAATCAGTACCTACAGATGGCGCCAGTAAGTTTTTCTAACGAATTTTTTCTTGACTTAAAATATATTTTTTCAAACTTGCAGTGAATGACACTTGATGTTGATACAGTTTTTTTCAATTATTAATTCATTAATTAAATTCAATTAACGAAAATAATATTTTCTTTGTTGACCTAAGTAGGAATTGGCATTAAAAAATTTTTTTTTATGTTACTTGTTTTTATATACTCTGAGATAAAAACTATTCAAGAATATTATTTTACAATATTTTAATAAAAATAACTTCATTAAAAAGTAACTCTCTTAGGAAGTTATTTTATGGTGTTACATTGTCAAATATGTATTAGGATATGACATACAAGTCATAATAAAATTCATAGTATAACAAATAAATTAGATGAAAGTAAGAAATGTTTTCGGAATTTATCCATCTCGGTGCGTCACTGAATGATCTTGCTTAAAAAAATAATTAGTTAAAGGTCCAAAGAAGTTTTAAATAGGATGTGGAAATCTTATATAACTTCTATTTTAACTATAATAATACCTTGTTGTTATATGATAGTTTTTAATATGATATAAACTAGCAAAATTCATTACAAAAATAATGCAAAATCACAAAGATTTTCATTTTTAAAAAATAAGGTTCAATATATTTGTATTTTTTAAATGTAAGAAATTTCTGATAACTTAAAAGGGGCTTTTTTAATTTGTGCCAGATTGTAAAGTGAAAAAAATGTGTACATATCTATATTAATGAGATACTTCGCCGAATAAGATTTGTATTTCATTGATTTAGATGTTTATGTTGTAGTCGTGCCAAAATGGATGAAAAAACTTGATGGTTGGTGCATCTTCCTTTACTTTTTTATGTAGAACATATTAACAAACATAGAACATATACACTCACACCAAACTGCTATATATATGATGAAACACAAATTGTTTCCACGGCGATTACCAACCGGCTTAAAAATTCCAGAACATTCTAGCCTTTATACAAAATAATGCCAACCGGAGTATAAAAACTCCTGATTTACATAATACACGAAGTTTAAAGAAAAATAACGTGAATTATTACATTTTTAGATTAATGTCAATTATTACATTTTTATATTAATGTGAATTATTACATATGTTATTTTATATTCAGTATTTAAGCGCTTTGAAAGAAGATATATTACACAAATGATCAATGGAAATTTAACATGAACTAAGACAAAAAAAATCAAAAAGTTTGGGTAAAAGAAATAATTAAAGAAAAGAATCATTCAAATAACTACACTACTTATACAATGCAAATTCTCAATCATCAGAATATAACTGAAAATACATTAATGAAAACTTTATAACGCAGACATCTATCAAAAACAGTTTATTGCGCAGCGAGGCATTAGTATGCATTTTGTAATATGCACGTATCACGAGAAGATGCTAAATATAGACATTTTCCAAAAATCGATATGCCACACGTGAAAGGAGTTTCTTTGTGCTTTCTCTCACATCAAATAGTAAAAATAGAACCGGAACAAATTTAGGTGGCTTACTCAATAATTGAAACATACTTTACTCGATTGCCTGATGGTTAATAATCTTTTATAGGTTACTAATAATAAATCGTGATGTTAAAGTAAAAATTGATTTTAAACGCGATATTAGATATTATATGATCATCGAAGATTTCAATGGTAATTGACGTTTACTTAATTAAATTCTTAATTTTTTATAGTACATAATAAAACTGAAGTATTTCAGAATTCGAGTGTTTAGGGTAAAATTATTTGTTTGTTTTTTGATTTTTATATTAGATTCTGGGAGACGAAATATGCCGTAAATCCACCCATAAAACCTTGATGACTTAAGAATTCCTTTGAAATAGGTTAAAATGCTGATGTTATAGATAAGTTTTGGTTATTTTGTTGAATTTTATTAAACTACGCTAAAAGTAATTTATATTGATAATTTTAAAAAAAATTATTTCGTTGCATTTTAAGATATTTGATTATGTTTGGAACGTGGTTTTGAAAAAGCGTACAAATGAATAATTTTTTTTATATTTAGTATGACCTAAATTATGATATAAATATAAAATTGTTTTAAATATATTATTATAAGAAAAAGTTATTTAAATGCAATGTTTTTGGCAACAAATGAAGAAAAAAGGACATATTTTCAAAACATTCTTCTTTTATGGAAAATGTTTGTATAATAATAATAGTTTGCTATATATCACTAAGACTTTCATAAAAAGCCTGAACTAGAATTTTCGAAATATATTATTTAGAAGTGGATTCATTCATATTTTAAAATTTCAGAACAGAGAAATATTAACAAAAAATATCGGATATTCATTTGCTCGCAACTCTGAAAATAATATGAATTTTTTTTTCAAAATCTTAGTTCAAGTTCTGTAGAGAAGCTAAATATTATTATAGAAATATTCTCCATAAAAGGAGAATGCTTTGAAAACATGCCTTCTATTTTTCATTTTTTGCCAATAAATTGCGTTTATGTAATTTTTTATTCTAGTAATATTCTTACAACAATTTTATATGTTTATTGTAATTCAGATGACAGTAAATATCAAAGAATGTATTCATTTATACGTATTTTTAAAATCATGGTTCCGAACGTAATCAGATACTTTAATAACTTAAAGCAGTCTACATATTAATCGAAAATTTTATAACTATTACAATACATAAAAACATGAACTAAATGAAAAGGTATCATTTTCTGTTTCTTATGTTTATAGGTTAAGAAAATAATATACAATTTTAAATATTAGCAGAAAAAATATTAAAACGAATTTATTCATGTGCCTTTTTGGTAATAAATGATTCTTATAAAATTTTCTATTAAAAAAACAGATAAAATCTATAATATATTCCTAAGCTATCTGCGATTTAAGCACACGTATACTAATTTTTATTGCATACATTCGTGGCATTAGAAAAATATATTTGCATATATAAAAATAAAAACATCTTATCTTATCGAAACATATATGCAGCTTTCTTTTGCCAATTCCCAAATATCTTCTTAACAGATGATAAAATGAAATATTTCGTTGTATATAATTGTGTTATTTTCAAATACATATCTTAACAATACACGTGACTTTTTCATTGTATAGTGTTAAAGGTCTTATGTGTCTCCTTATATTTCACAATTATTTGAGAATGGTAATTTATAAATGTTGCATTTCGAATCAACGCAAGAATTATTGACGATAGACCTCGAATTTTTGAATAATTGTTTAGTGATAAAGATAATGCCTGATTTAGAACGCCAGTATTCTAATTTTTCATGAGCTTTCCGACCGTGACAATTTAAGATTCGAGAAATTTGGTATGACGACTCTCTAGTAGCATCGAAACTCGAACTTACAATTTGACAGAGTAACAATGGCCACGGTAGCGTAGTGGCCAAGGTCATAGACTCGTGGCCGGCGTGACATGAGTTCGAGCTTCGTGCTGCTAAAGACCCGCCGTGTAGAGAGGCTGATGCACGTTAAATCTATCGGGGCTGAAACATCCTCCAGTTGGTGTGGTATGGAAGTTTAGAGTAGGGAATGCCAGCTGCGCTGTCGTCCTCGTCACTTGACAATGAATCAAAATTACTAAGTCCGTCGCTAAACGCTCTCGTGTAGCAGAATAGGGAAATGTTAATATTCACTCGACGAAGAAACAATTCCTTTCCGGAATTCGAATTCGTGATCCCGTCCACTTGGCTATTGAAGTCACTAATATTTGTTTGAGAAGTAAAAAAAGAATAATAGTTATCCAATTTCATATCTTTGACAAAGTTCCACATTTTTATAATAGCTGATTTTTAAATAAATTTAATTTGAAAACTTATGTAATAATACTTAGATGAACATATGTATTATAATTAAATAATGACTTTCTCATTATTTAATTATAATAAATATGTTATAATAAATATGTTTTTCAAAGATTTATTAACTACTGATTTTCTCAGTAGTTAATAAATTATGAACTTAATGTCTTTCAAATAATTTCAATGATATCTTGCAACCGTTAATAGACTTAAATATGTGAAAATATTATAAATTGTTTTTAAGTACAAAATATATGATATTGGGATTTTTTGTTATTTAACTAAAATTTTCAAAAAGATTAAATATCCTACAGGAAAATTGTACATAGCGTTTGACTTTCTTTGAAATAATGTGATTTTTGTACAGCGAGAGAGAGAACTTAAGAAAAAAATAATTATTGGGAAAAATATCATCGAAATTTACTTAAAAGCTTCATTGCGTTTAGATTAAATAAACTTAATCCATAAAAACTAAAAAAATATGAATGCATACAAACTTTAAAAAAAACATTGATGTAAAATAAAGTACTGTATCATTCATTCTCTTTCAAAAGGTATTTTACAAAATCTCTTATGGGAAATGTTTAGGTAGGCAGAAAAGAATACATTCATCCCTCTGTTTTTATTATTTGAGAAATTCCCACGCATTTCTGCAATCCGTCTACTCTGAGATCTATTTTAAAGCGATGTAAATAAGTTTAAATTTATATTCATAGCTTTCAAATAGCTTTTATGGTGAGTTTCTAAATATTTCTTCATTACTCTTTTATTTGATAGATAGAGCAATACTGTACCGAATGTTTTCATGTAAATTTAATGGAATATAGCAATGTAATGAATAATTTTTTTTTATTTTAAAATTTTTTGTAATTTGAAATTTTTTCTAAAAAAGCCATATTATCTTAGAAAATAATTTTTGAAATTAATGGAAGATGAATATTTTAAGACGATATTTTACGAAATAATAATAATGGTGATTTTAATATAGTGAATTCAATAAGTAAAGCTTTTTTGTGTTTATTAAAGGATAAAGGGGTCTGAAAGGCTGAGTGAGTTCACAGCAAAATAATGATGGTTTTAATGCAAATGACTCCCGTTAATAAAAATATTACTTTCTTACTAATGTGAGAAATAATTTTATTTTAAATAGTATCTATAAACATGATTTTGAGGGTAAATACAAAAGAATGGAATACGTAATAAATATTTTATGAAAAACAATTATTTAATTACACTAACAATCGATGCGTCATTTTCTAGTTATCACTATTTTAATTTATTGAATCCAAAATATGCTAGTTTTTCAAGCCAAAATAATAATAAAAATTTAACTATGGACTGAAAAGTATAAAAAAAGTACTTGGTTGCAGAAAATGATTTTTATATTTATTAAAATGGGATTTTTGAAGTATATACTTATTAATATTTAAATAAACGGTTATTTGAGTCAATTATACTCGTGCATATTGCATCTTAAAAAATACATTCCAGTTTCTTCATAAAATATCAGAGTTTTAATTCATATCATAAGACACATTCACTTCAAAACTTGTGTTTTCTTAAATTTTTAAAACCAGTATTTATAATGTTCCACAGGAAGAGGAATTTATTTAAAATAATTCTAAATATCTCTTACGTGATTGTTTATTAGAAATCTAACTGAATTAAATTCATTTTAGAAAACTGAAGGTGAGTTCCTCCCATGTGTAATCTAAAATATCAAACTTTTATATAAAATACAGTTATATCTAGTTTTCTTAATTTTAATCAGATTTTCTTCAGTTTACTTATCGTCTGTTAATATATTCAGATGCATCTTTTTAATCTATACAATTATTTCTTGGATCTTTTATTTTTAACGTGAGTTCAAATCCATGATTAATATAACTTTTTCCAGAAATTGAAATAGGAAGTAATAATAATTCTACGCTACCATGAACCACATAGATTTCCTTTTTTCCTGGTTTTATCAAATTTACAGAGATAAATGCATAAACTTTTAAACTTTTTTTTTTTTGCTTTCCTGAAATTTACAGAAATGAATGATTTTTCCTCCATATAATGAGATCTCATAATAATCTCTTGATAATAACTTTATCACTTACCTTTGAAAATACGATCGAAAAGTTCTAAATTAAATTTGTTAGCCAAACAATAAAAAGTATATAAGTAATAGAAAAAACAGAAAAGATAATAATAAATATCAATAAGACTCTTCTGGAATAAAACTACAAAATCTATTCTTATTCGTTTATTCATTTAAAGTCGTGTTATGCAACCAATACCTTTCAATAAATTTAGGATGAAAATATTAGAAATATTCTTGGAAATATTAACTCTTTATTATGACAGTTTGACAGATTTATAAAATTGTTTTAAGAAAGACTTGATTAAGATTTTTAATTGAATCGGTAATAAGTAACTTTTATAAAAATAATTTAATTTTAAAAGAAAAACTAAATTTTTTTTACCGTACTAAAAGAAAAATATTCATATAACTCATAGAAAAAATTACCATTCCTAAAATTTTATAGCAAATTGATATAATGTAAAGAAATTTTAAATTTAAATTAAAAGGGATTGAAATTTATAAAATGGTATTAGATTCTTAAGATTCCCAAGATACTGATATTTTCCTGAATAATTCTTAAAGTTTTCAAAATCGGAAAATGCTTTCATCTACCATTACTTTCCCACGTCTTTTCAAAATGGAATGTATTGAAACCCCAGACTGCAAATATAACAGAAATATCCAAGAATGTAATTTTACTTTATTCTAGTTTATACATTCAATTGTTTGTATTTTGGAATTGAAACTCGAGTAAGTTTAAATTATACTTAACTGAGAAACTCTCGACATTTTTGAAAATTTTTAATTGGCATAAACTTGTGGAGTCTAGAATGCTAAATTAAATAAATAAAACGAATGTGTTAAATAAATAAAATATTTGTTTGCATCATGCTCTCTTCAATAATATATATTCTAAAAAAGAAATGTGTTAGATATTTGTATTACTTTTATAAGATAGGGATTAATCCAAAAGCATTTGTTATAGAAAATAAGTATGCTACTGTAATTTTTACACAGATTTTATATAACTATTTGCTTATATTTCGTTTTCGTACAATCTTTCGCTTTCGTACCTAAATTTAGGTCTATTTAAAAAAATAATGGAGATATAAAAATTAGATGCATAAGAATACTGATACCAATTTTCACTTTTTGTTGGTAGATATACATTTAATATTACAATCAAATATTTAAAATAATATACATTGTAAATAGGAGGAAAATGTTTTAAGACATTTTAGTACAATTAAGTTTAAACCAGAGCTTATCTAAAATAAGGATTTCAGAAAATGAGATTGTTTTAAAATATTGATCATTATTTTAAGATACTGGAAAAATGTTTTTATTTTAGAAATTAATCTAGGTTTTTTTTTATCTAAAAATTAAAAAAATCTCATGTATCAAAAATGTTTGATTACTTTTTTATTGAAACATTTGTTTCTTTAATTATTTTCAAATATGAAAATATGAATTATTTTATATATATTGAGTAGTTATTTTTTAGCTTTCTTAAAAAATTATCTATTCAGATGCATTGTACATTTAAGAATACACTTACTATAAGACTAAATATTATTCCACTACAAAAATAGATTTCAGATATTTTGCCAGCGTTTTTATTCAAGAGAATAATATACTTACGTTCTAAAATATTTAAAATAAAACTAATTTTTTGAGTATATTTTCATCTGATAAATAGAATCAAGTGCTAATTAAATTTCAATATTTTCTTTCCTCTGACCAAATTAATTCCAAATATAACTATACATACAATTACGCTTCAATATTGATGCTTTACAAAATTTATAATAATGCAAGTAGTAATGTTATACAATAGATTAATTTTAAGTATTGAAAATTCAAAATTAAATCTAAATATGAATGTATAAAAACTGTATGCATCAATTTATGCATTATTACAAATTAGACACATAATTTAACAATTTTCCGTAATACATTAATATAGGACAAGAATTTGATTAGTAAATTAACAGGGCATCTATTTATTTGATTTTATCAATGAAAACAAGTTATATTTTTGCTCTTTTAAAGTGTATATTAACAGAGTGGAAAAATTTGGAATCAAAATTTATAATGTGTATTAAATAGTTCTAGAATTTGAAAATACCTCTATATAACATTCAAAGTGAATGGGGTATCATAATTAAATTTCATAACGCACTCCACAAATATAATATCTTCTGAAATATACAGCACGATTTTCAGCGAGAAGAATATCATATAACATAAATATCAAAGAGTAAGATTTATGCGGTGAAAAACATGAGTTTGCTTGATTCCTTTGGCACCAAATGTGAATTAATAATTTGTGTATAAAATTCGTTCAGAACATTTACGTAACTTAAGTAATTCTTCCCAAAGTCTAAGCACCATACGTGGGAGTTTACTATTTAATAAATTAAAATATAAAAAATAAATACTTGAATATATTTATAATATCAAAAGTAATAAAATCTCAAAAGGATTTGGATAGCTCTAAGCAAACCATGAGCAACGAACTCCCATTTTCCAAAGAGAATTAATTTAATATTTGAACGAGAGAAGTTGTACTATATATATGATTTTACTAAGCTATCAACACGAATGATTTTGTAATACTCATTTCATTCAAGAGATATAGAAATATGCCACTACCTCACCATTTCATTCACTTACCTTTTAATCAAAGAACGGGGGATTTGCACAGCCCCCTCACCTGCGATGCGAACGCCTCCCTCGTTGTCATGCCAACCAAAAGGTGGCGTGGGAGGCTCTCAGCCTCTCATCTGCCTCGAGTCAGGCGAAGGCATGAGAAGCAGGTATGGCCACGGGCCGCCGCGACAGTAGTCCGGGCCGCTTGGCCCTAGCCCTTCCCTCGATATGGAGGAAAGTGCGCTACCGTTGGAGCCCCCACCGGATCAACTCGGTCGACCTGGGGGCCTCCACAAGTTCTCTATCCGAAGCGATTATTTATCCCTGGATAGCTCAACCCCAACCCCCGGACGGAAGACCCAGGAGTTTATCCTGTCAGCTCCCTGGACCACCCCTGCGTAAGTCTCTTAATTACTTTAGAGTGTCTGTAATCCTTGGATCTGTAACATACTTGGCTTGGTGGTGAAGCATCAAGTGTTTAATTACGGCTCCTTGTTTTGGTGTAAGGAACAATACATTAAAATCTTAGTTTAAGATGGTACTTCTTTTTTTTGTAAGGTAGTGTGTTTTAACTTTGAGAAGTAATTAGAGAAATAATTAGTATATTTTGTATGACTCAAAAATCTATATTTTTTGTATATGTATACATATTTTTCTGTTCTAATACCTTGTTCTAAATTTGACTGAAGTATATTATTGGGAGAACAAAATAAACTTTTTAAGATAATTTTTTTAAAACTTATTTTGGTTGAATAATGTTTTTCTACTCTGTATTTGTTACGGTTTTTCTCAATGTTCATATCGTTATAGTATGGATAAGATATGTTTAAAATAATTTTTACTACATGATATATTTAGTTTTAGAATGAATGTTAGTGTGTGCACAAATACCTCTTAAAATAATATTTAGCATTTTATAACTGTAGATTTTCTTATGAATGCTTTCGTACATATTAGTTCATTTTGATTCTGTTTTCTCCTTGAATTTTTTTCATTCATTCAAATTTAATTTTTAATAAACTGTTTTAGTTTTGATAAGATATGTTTTACAAATTTTGAATGTACTTGAAATCTGGAATTCGCCATGCACGAATTAAAAAACGTAGACAATTGTTTTAATAAAAACCAGTATTTCTGATCAAAGTTTCCATTGCGTTTTAAATTTGTGTAATGAGCTGATTTTTAACACCATTTATTGTTATCAAATTTCAAAAAATGAATTCTTAATTGACTTAGGATTTTTAACAATAGAAATTAAGTAAAAATCACTTATCTTCTTACAGCTTTGAAATTAGCAAGAAGAAATACAAGATATCAATCTTTCAACCAAAATATTGATATTGATTGTCTAAAACTTTAGTTTTCACTCTAAAGTTGGCTTTATTCAGAGATACTATATATAAAGTATTAATTTATTTAAAAATAGCTAGGATTACTAATTTTAAAGCAACACCTATAATCCTAATTTCAATAGTTTAAAATAAGATAAAGATTTTATTCAATTATTTTTTCCTTATAGAACTGATTGAAATTTCAACCATAATAAACTTATTAATTTCGTATAATAAACCAAAATATTCTTAAGAGATTGTGAGTCTCTCTTTAATTTAAAGATATAATCAATTTTGAAAAATAGAATATTTTATTTCAATATATATTTAGCTTGATCTGCATTATATCTATTTGAATTCCAATCAAGTCAAACTTCAATTAACTTCTAAATATTCCCGTTTTATTATATAAGACATAATCTTTTTTAATAATGTGCTTTAAGAAAATGTTGTTGTTTTTTAACTCAGTTTTTTAATTTTTGCATCTGTGCGTTTTGAAAGTCTCTGAATTTGTTTGAATATCTTAAAGCACACTGCAATATACTGTTATGGCACATAATCGAATACTCTAACTCTACCTACAATAATTACCTAGATTTGTTTACTAAAATATTGCAGTGCTTTAATTGAACTGGATTCTTACAAAGAAGAATATTCACAAAATCAGATACCAGCCCCTATAAGTTGAGCTGCTTGAGATAGAAACAATCGTAGAGTATTAATCCGTTTAGGACCACGATCACATACTGTAAAATCCAGTTTATAACCCGCACCCATACTTTCAAGGCGTAATTTTTAATTTTTAGGTATATTCGCCTTATAACGCGCACCTCCTTTTTTATCGAGAAACTTAAAATGTACGTGCACAATATTCTTATGTTTTGAAGCCATTTTTTCGATGTATTACTCGTAGCTTCAGAAAAAAAAAGTATATTTTTAGAAATACAACCCTTTATGTTCATAAGGAATGTCATTTCTTTTACATAAACAATATTTCGATATATGTAGCAATCTAACATTTTTTATGCTCAACTTTTTTATTTTTAAAGCTCTCATTCTTATACTCCGCGTATAACGTGCGCCCATAAAATTCGATTTATTTTTTGTGTTCAAAGCGCAAGTTATATACGCTGGATTTTACGGTACATATAATCACTTCAGGGTTGTTGTTACTTATGCCACCTGATCGACAATAACATCAGATGAAGGCCAACGAAATTCATCGTGGCATGGGGCTGTATTTTTACGCTTGTCGTCAGCCGTAGCCTTGAGCACCATACAGGTGCCACAACGGTTTTGCTCGGTTCCACCACAATTTTGAGAAGGTCAGGTGCTTCTCACCTCTTCCAATAACTAAATCTTAACTCAGTGTAGTAGTAGCCCATGAGGGCCAAGACCTACTGTATCCAACTCAGTATACGCGACCTTGGGCCCTGAGGTGCATTAGCAGATGATCTGGTCAGCTGGTCAGTCTAACGCGAAACCTCCAGCGTTAAGTTCCCAAGCAAGCTTGGTGCTCATTTTATCGACCCACTGATGGGATGAAAGGCTGAGTCAACCTTGCCCAGCCCGGGGTTTGAACCTCGGTTCTGTGGTGTGGAAGCGCGATGCACTAACCATTCAGCCCCAGGGGTTCACCTCTCCCAATATCCGATTTAATTCTGTATAGTTGTAATAATTTTAGTTCTTGAGACCGAATTAATAGATTGATTATATTTCTAATAACCCACCTCAGTAAATTTAAAATATATTTTACTTGAAACTATTAATAAAAATCATTGATAAAACATTACTTTATTCAACATTGATTCCATTGCTTTATTCTGAAATCTATCATTAATATGTATCTCATATGTTTAATTTTTCGTCGATTGTTTAATTATTATTTAACTGTTATCGGTATAAAAACGACGTCTTATCACTTGAATCTCATTTGAAAGCTCCTTTCGAATATTATTTGGAGTCCAGATTTATTTCTCGCATTTTTCAGAGTTACATAAGATTTTTTAACACTTTTTGAAATCTTATGCCTTTTCAATAGAGAAGAGAAAAAAAGTCAAAGGAAATTTTATCTTTTTTTATTTCATTTTGGTTAAAAAATATTAATTATAGTAAGATATCAGACATATATATATATATAATTATTTTTTAAACCATTAATATTTGTATTTTACTTTACAGCTCGGGATTACACATATTTCACAATTATGATATGAAATATTTCGAAAACATATAGAAAAAAAATTGATTAATATAAAACAAAATATATAAACACGGATGACTGGAATTTTTTTTAAACATTAGCTTTATTAATTTTGTCCATAATTTCATATTATTTTCCTTTTTTAACGAGACTTTAAATAAATTTTTTTGGAAAAAAAAAGAAAATTGAACCTGATCTCAATAAATTGAATTTCTTAAGGCATATAATCATGGTGATTCAATCAAGCTTACTTCAAAGTGGACTTTTTCATATTTTAGAATACTTAAACAAGCATTTTTATTTCAAAATACTCTCAAACATTAAAATTTAGAATAGGTTCGACTGCTTAAAAATATTTGAAGTATAATTCCATACGTATTTGTTTACGTATCTATATAATTTTTTTAAATTTCTATAAATTGATTTATTTCTATTTGTAAAAGATCTAAGGAGAAACTCATTCGAATAAAGATTAACAACGATGCTGCCCTACTGACAGAAGATACCGTATCGGAAGTAATACTAATATCAAGGTTCCACAGGATCGGGAAACATATTGAAGCGGCGATGTATTCTCAAATGATGTAGCAGAACACGATCCAATATGCGTCAATATTGATCTTGGTTCTGCAAAAACAAGAACATATTCTTCTGAGTGTTCTTTTCTATTCAATTGACTTACATCTTTTTCAACATCATTTGCCCTACATTGCTATTATTTTATGTCCTATGACATATTTTCAATTATTTGTGATATAATCATGAGGCTTAAATTATTTACGATTTTAAGCATTAAATTACATGTGATTTAAAGATTACGTTATCTTTGACTTTAACCGTCAATTAATAAATATCACGAGGTTTTTAATGTTTCAAGAAGAGTTTTAAGGTTTTCATATGCATCTTCTATCAAACTTTCAAAACATTCAACAGATTTCAAATTTAATTGGCTTTAACCATTTAAATGTTCGTCATTTAATTTCTTCTTAGTTATTGCCTTAAATAAGTATTTAGATTAATGGATATGATTATTAATAAATTAAGCATCCCTTTAGTGTTTAATAAATGAAATATTTTTAAATATTTACGAATAAACGACAAAAAAACTGAAAATTGATAGAGAAATAAATCAGAGAATCAAATAAATTAAATGAATTATTTTATTATATAAATTATACTAATAGAGGGATTTTTAATGAATTTATACTTAAATAAACGTGAAAGAATCTAAACATGGCGATACAGATTCGAAAAAGTTTCGTATTGGAAATAGTTTGGTATTTGCTTATTGAAATAACTCTTTATGAAAAAAACTTAAATTTATCATAATTATTTTAAAAAGTAACTTATTATTGAAACAATGAGAAAAAAATTGGGAATTTATCATATTTCATAATGTAATTGTTTTTTTTTAAAAAATAAATTGCTTTTCTGAATATGTGCGATTGGTTGGATTTTTTTGCTTCGGGTCTACCTATGAAGGGAAACATGATTTAATAAATCTTTCCGTGAGGTCGAAGAAAGAGTGTAATATGTTTCAATTTCACTCGTACCTGAGTAAAATAGAATTTTCTATTAACCTGAATTGGTATACCTAGCTCAATCAATAAGTACACGTCATATACAAATATTAATCATCATTTTAGAATTTTTTTCAGATCACAAACTCTTTTTTTTATATGACATTAGTTAAAATACAAAAAGAGTTATGCATTAAAAGTTAATAATTCAGCATCATTTTCTATTTAGACACGTAGTTCTATAAATATTTTTCTATTATTATTAAGCTTTAATTGTAATCAAAATATATTTATAATAAAAAATTGATGTTAATTAATCAAAGTTTGTAATTAAACTTGTTAGTCAAGAAGAATTTTAAAAATAATAATTTATTCTATACTACATTTATAAATATCTTATTCTAACTTTTTAGATTTTTAATTAAAGGAAAGATTAATCTTTTCATACGCGAAATATTGGAATTATTGTAAACACAAGAATACCAGTAATTCTTTAGGTACTTTCAGAAGTTAGAAGAAATTACAACGTTCAAACAGCATTTTAATTTCTTTGTATTTTATTTTAATGGAATTGCCATGTAATTGCAACAATAACATATTTTTATGTAATTGCAACAATAAATACTAACTATATGTTTAAAAGGCCCTTCGCTTTCATGAAAGAAAAAAAAGAAACTGGTTCTTTTTCATATAAAAACTTCATGATGAATTAGTCATTATCAGAAATTTACTTGTTTTAAGATCAATCTCCTAAACTTTGCTAAAATGAAAGCTATAAACCACTTTACTTTTGCCAGAACGCTATCAAAGTTGCACCACAGTGGCTTAACGGAGTATATTAGGGCCCCTTTGCAAAGTTATATTTTGCCTTTAATATATCATAAATTGGTTAAGTACGTAGTTGGCGTTTGTCAAGCTTTGATTCCCCTAGAATCCTGCCCCCTTCCTCGATACGGGGGTGTACGTTACGCCACAGGTTCACCACGAGGAGGAAGGCTTACTGTACTTTGTACTTTCCACTGTAGTGAAAATATAAAAAAATAAGAAAAACTGTATAAAAATAATAGAATTCTTTGTTACCGCATTTATTTTGATGAAGAGAGATAGAATTGTTTCAACTCTCCCGACACGATAAATGTAAGTATTATTATTCTTAAAAAAATCTGTCGTCTTTAAAACTTGTCATTTTTTTTATCTACATTTCTTCAATTATTCCTTTTCTGTAACGTTTACTCCAAATTGAAACATAACGTTTAGTTTTAAAGAATAATTTGAAGCATTTATTTGTAAATCTCAGGCTGAAAACGAACTTTTAATATGTTTTATGCAGTAAAATTTGAAAGTATGAAGACACAAAAACTATTAATCCAATGTTCATTAATGCTTTGTTCTTCTTAATAATAAGCATAATTAATTTTTAATAATTTGAGTTTTTTACTTAAAAATTTGGAGTTCTTTAATTGTGTTACTATTGTCATATTAATATAGTATCCAACATTGTAATTAATTTTAAAACAGCAAAAACAAATTTTCTATCCTAACTTTTAAAATATACTTTATGTTCTTTAGCTGTTTATTCTTATTTTATATAGCTTAACTTTTTTATATTTTATGAAATAAAATTTATTATGGAAGTTCAAATATTGTAGATATAGCTGTCTCAGTTTAAAATTATGAGCACCTAAACCACTACAGTATTAAAACTATAAAAGTAATTTATATTTTGCAGTTATCATCGCCTTAAAAAACTGAAACACGTATTGAAAGTTAATTATGTCTATTAAAATAAGAAAATAATCTAAAATATTTTGTTAAATGTTTTTTCTAATTTAAAATAAAACTTGTTAGCAACGTTATTTAATATTATTAGGCATTTTCTTAAAAAAATATGTTATCAATTAATTCAATTGCGATTTCTCATGCATTCCAATTTTTTATAACCTGATTTTTCAATTTAATACCGGTAAACAATTTTTTGAGCTGACTTAATTATAAACTTGAAAGTTGAGCTTAATTTTTGTTAAAAATAATTCAGTTAAAAATCTGTGAATTAACTCCATAAAAAAAATTGTGTTTCTTCTTCGCATATGAGGTAATTAACTTTGTAAAAGAGAGATAAATTTTCATAGTTTTCGCAAACTGTGAAATAACTCAAATAATCGATGATTTAACAATGTTATTTAAGAATAATTTTTTTTCTGTTCAATGAATAAGTAAATTTCAGCAGACTTAATTTTAATTGGAAATGGAATATGATTCCTGATATTAAATTTCATTAACTCCCAATTTCAGGGGGGGGGGGAAGCATATGAATAGTAAAATTATTTTCGTAAAATCTAGAGCTAAATGAGATATTTAAATAAATAGTTTTTTTTATTTATGAAATAATATTAATTACCCTTTAGAGAGAGAGAGAGAGAGAGAAGAAAAATGTATAGGTATGAAAATACAAATTACTTTATTTTATAAGAAATGAAATATATTAATATTAATAAAAACTTTTTTTCAGTTTCTTTAAAAAAGAAATTAAGTTCAATCGCCATGAAAATTAATTGGAAAATTTCAAAGATTTTCGTTATTCAACTGCTATGAATATTATTCAATTGTAGAAAAATCAACACATACTTTTTTTCTCTGTTATTGTTTGATTCACTTACAGTCACTACTTTTCTTTTACTTTTTCAATATTCCTTAAATTAAATTCACTTTAAATTGCCTATTATTTTAGGTACTAACTTTTATCTAGTTAAAGTTCTAGTTAGTGCCTTAAAATAAAAAAAAGTTTTTAAAATTTAATAATTAACAATCGATTTATATGATATTAGTTAATTGTAATATGATATTAAAAAATTCTTAGTAAAAGATGAATAAATATTAATGTATATGAATATTTATATTGCAGTTTATTGAAAGAAATGCAACACATAATCATGTCCAGTTTTCTTGTGAATCGTTCTAAATTAACTGAAAATTTATAATAAGAAAAACATTTATACCAAAATACAATGAAAATATTTTGAAATAAATTCCGTATGTAAAATATTCCATTTGCTGAAAAAAAATTATTATCAGTTATAAGAAGTTTACTTTTTTTTAAACATTAACAGGTAATGATAAAGTTTAATTCAGTTCGTGAATAATCATTGTCATTACATAATATATTTCCCAAATGTAACAAATACAAATGTTCAATTACAACTCATTAGATTAATTTTATTATGTTCTACTTATTATGAATATAAAGTTAGTCATTCATTTTTATGCGAATTTTAATAGCATGTAATAATACTAGACAAATAATTGCCTGATTTTTTTTTAAATGAGACGAATTATAGATCATAATTATGTAATTGATAAAACCAAATATAAATAATCTACCTTTTGAAATTGCATTGTTTTAAACATATACAAATGCATCAGTTTGTAATTTTGAAAATAAAAATTTAGTATTTTTTTACATGTAATACTTAAAACATTGGTTTTAGAATCAAGCACTTATTTATGCAAAATTCTATTTATTTGTTTATTGTTCCATAAAAAATTAAATAAAAAACTTTTATCTGCTCTTTTATGCTTATCTAAATCTTTAAAAATTCATAATTTGTATGTTAAAAATATCTGATAGAAGTATAAAGCTTTTTTATGTTAAAAATTAAATAATAATATAAGAAATCTCTTAATATCATCTAAAATTATGTTATTTTTAGTTACATATGATTTTTTTTATTAAATAACTGATGAAACTAACAATTTTTATATTTTGAATTCTTTACATTATTTATTCATATAATTAGGCTCAAACCATAAATTGAATTTGTTTCAGTTTAAAGATTTTGTTTTGTTCCTGTGTTGTAAGAGTGAAATGTTAAACAAAAATGATGTATTCGAAATTAGTCTATTATTTTTAACGAATTACCAAAGAAAAATAATTAACTTTAGATTGAAATAGCGTAAACAAGCAACTTAAAATCACATATTTAATTTTGATAGAAATTCTAAAAAAAAAAATTACTAGCAATGTTTAGTTACTAAAAACTCAGTTACCAAAATCAAATAACATTAAAAAAGAGAAAAGGTGAACTTATTTATATTCAGGATAAAAAATGTATCACTTTATATAAAAAAAATGAAAAACTTTGGGATTAATCAGCGTTTCAAATAATCAAAGACTCTTTTTACTATCATTCGATCGAAGAAAATATAGTATTCCTTGCATAAATATCTTTAAATATAACGTGCCAATTAAATTTTATTGAAAATTATTATATGATTTTTATTACATCATATGGAACATAAAATGTATTAAATTATATCGAAGAGTTCATGTAAGACAATTTTATATAGTTATCATATAAAGAAGAAGCAACTTGGTGGATATTGAAACAGGTAAAATGATTATAAAATCCTTCAATAATTTTCTTCATAAAATATTTTACTGAAAATATTGAATCTCCTTTTATTAAAATTTAGATACGTATTTTAATTTTTCTCTCTATTTTAAATGCAGATAATTAATAGTAAACATTTAAAGTATTAAATCATTCGCGTAATTAAAACTGTAAATTTAAATTTTTTATTGAAAAATATTTAATATTTAATTATCACAATTAATTAAATTTCCGTTTTCGCAAAACATTTTTGTAATTTCTTTCTAGAATTTTATTGAATGAGAATGGTTTTGTATACTTTGTTTTTAGAAACTCGTTATAGAAAAATAAATAAATCACAATGCAAAGATTAAATATCTCATCAAATTCTGTATAACTTTTGATCCTTCATTATTATTGTTATTTTAAATAAAAGATAAAAGTAATCTAGCGTATAATTTAATTGCCATATACTATTAATTTACAAATAATTTTTTTCATCTGTTAAAAACTAATTATTTCACATTATTTAGTTTTTTTATTGTTGTTTTCAATATTTTAATTTATTCTGTACTAATAATATAACTTGTGTCGTGTTTTTCCCCATTAGTTGGAGATATTTGATCGTAATTCCTTAAACTTAAGGTGACTTTAAGTAAAGAAATAATTTATTTTATTTTAATTTTGCTCAAGAATATGACGATCTTAGAAATAATTTTTATATAAATATTTTTTAATATTTTTTATGCGTTTTATTCTAATTAAAACATCAATTTATCTTTTTAACACCCTTTTATAAATTTCACTTGTATGTATCGGAATCTTTCAACTCAATTTTTACCCACTTTATAAAAGGTCATATTAATTCGAAATCTTGCTCACTTGTCCAGGACCGATGACAATACAATAATTTAATAATTTTGTTCCATTGACCTAATCAGGATCATTAGAATTAACGATTTCCCATTTTTAGATCCCATCCCGCATCTAGCGACTTATTTCAGGTCCCATTTCCAGATTTGGCGACTAAAAGATTAAGTTACGACTTAGTTCTATTAAATATAAAAGGGTGTTTTTTAGTTTGTTTCAACTATAATTTAATTAAGTACTTAAAGGAAATAAATAATTTTGCTTAGTATTTTTAATATTTAAGGGAAATTAACTTGAAAACTAAAGGCCTTTACCCAAATTCAAGCTACTATATCATAAATTTCAGGTAATTACTTTAACGTTATTATCGAAGCCCAACTTCCCATAATAAAAAAATTATTAACTAGTCTAATGAATCTATATCGAGTTTTGAATCTTCCAAAATTGTCCTTTAACATTTGAGTCTGAATGCATCTGAGTTATTGTTTCACATTTGAGCTATTCAAACATAATTTCTCGTTTGAAGTTGCTTGTATCTAATTCTTTGAAATTAAGAGCGCATAATAATAAATATTATTGAAATCTTTTAAAGGTGCTATTATAAACACATAAAAATTAATTAAACATATGCACCGCATCTACACTTTTACATTCAACGACTTACGGCAGTTAAAAGCTGTTATGACATCAATATTATCGTTAGATTTGATAGATTTGTTAATTAAAAGGTGTTTAATTCAATTTTGCCATTAAATTGAATTCTGAATACTATTATTCTGTTAAATATACTTTTAAACCCTCAACATTTTCAATTATAACAAATATATATGCTAACTAAAAGGTTAGACATGTAATTATAAGAACTATAATCTACTGATAATATTTCTGTATTTATTGATTGGTCATAGGTCAATAAATAAAAAGTTTATCCTACATAACAGAAGAAAAGTACGCAAGAATCCGAATGCATTCAATATTAATACCCTAGCATTATAAAACATACTATATTCACTGCCTAAAGTTAAGCTCGGAGAAAAACATGTTAATTGAGGTGTTGCAATTCACTGCAGGTGTTGATGGAAGCATGCAGATATGTTATGTAACATCCAATCACCGTTATTTGTCGAAAAATATGCGAAAAAAACATTGGAAAGTGTTTAAGAAGTAGAATGTAAGTGCTGCAAAAGTATATACTTTTGCATGTATAGTTTTAAATAAAGATGTGTATTATATTTCCTATAAACGAATGGCAGATAGTGAGTGCTGTTGTTTTGTGAGATAACTTAATCCAAGACAATAAATTACAAATACGCTGCTCATCATTCCGTTATATAACGATTATGGAAACAATTTCAGACATCAAACAGTTGCCCAAAGATCTGCAGTAGGTCACCAAAGATGACAATTCCCGTAGAAGATTGGTATATTTCTGTTGTAGCTAAGCGTAATTGAAGAACGACCGCTCCTCACGTATGGCATCTATGGAAGCAACATCCTGTTATTTCATGATATTTGTTACAATTGTGTAAAGAAGGCTACACAGAAGTAGACTGTACACTTGAGTACCACGGGTCTATGTTCCTCTGTAGCTTATTACAGAGGGGCAGGATTAAAGCAGTGTCAGCAACCTGCGTATTAAACTTGTGTCTGAATGGAACAACGTTATGTTATAGATAAGTTATACGGCATGTGGCGGGTCTTGAAGCTTACCCTCCCTGTCCAAATAGCAATGTGACCCAAGCCGCTCTTGCCCACATCATGGCTTGTATTGGTTGCCATAAAAGCCAAATACTCTCAAGTCCTGCTACAGTTCTTCAGTGTTTAAAAACGCACGGGTTTATGAACTTGATCTAGATTTTTCTGTCGATCAAGAGGGATAAGAAACAACAACAAAGGATAAGTTAACATTTACTCTAGAGTCAGATGACATGTGTGTAAGGCTTTGGAGAAAATGAATTAAGCACAATCGAACATCAAGTATTCAAAGGGTGGTGGGGATTTCGTTGGGATATCATATTGACCTGTAGATCTATAAACAAGGTTCTATAATGGCTGCCAGGTATCGGGATGAAGTCCAAAAGCGCTGCAACAGTGGGTCCTGCTTTCCTTTTAATGGATGATAATGCGTATGCACATTGAGATATGACATTACATTGTCCATGACTACCTCGGGAGGTAGGATATTGCACGTATAGATTGACCGGCATATTCTGCCGACTTTAAGCTTATTGAAAATCTTTGGAATGCCTTCTGCCATTCAATATTTGTATGTTTCCCACTCCCAGCTACTCAGGGTTGCAAACTTTTCTCTTCGATGATTAATCACATAGTAAAATAAATGGCCACTCACAGTAAACTGTGTTTGAGAGAGTGAGGGGATGCTCACATAACCTATTAATGTTAGTTTTGTTTATTTGTAGTGGAATTAAGCATCACATTGGCTCCTTTCCTGCCGCACACACACACATCACACATCCCGTGTCAATCATAACTGTACTCGCAATTTTTTTTTTTTTTTGCATTTTAATGCTTAGCATATACTGTGAGGAGTGAGTGTAAAACGAGAAAGCAGCTTTTAAGCGAGGTTAAGTTAGATTTTAATTGGTAGTCAACCTTCTACCTTCTATTTATGACACTGTGGTAGATGGAACATCATAATACATTGGATATTAAATTCTATTAAAATTCATAAAATATGTCCATATCTAATTTTACATGAAATGCAAGGAAAACGAGCAAATTACAAATTCGAAAGTAATAGTGGAGAAAGTCCTGAATATAGCTCATTTGAGGAGCAAATGTTTTTTTTTCCAAATCCAAATTATCAGACTTTAAAAAAAGGAACACACACGCAGGCATATATATAGCCATAAAATCTATTATAACTAATTTTAATAACAACTTACTTAATTATGATACATTTAAATGCATATTGAATATGTAATTCAAATTAAATATATTGGCATCTAGTTTCCGGGACGAATAAAAATGATTTTGTAAAATTTTATCTTTTCATTGTAATTGAAAATGGTTAGAATTCCAGGTACAATGTTAATATTCCCATTTCTGCGCTTTTGACAAAAAGTTAATTATATCTTGGCTATGTTAATTAAGGCTCTTATTTGGACGTGTGATGAATGTATCCATCTTAGCAAAATTCGGTTTGCTTAGAAAGTTCTAATAATATTAAGTCTTTTTTTCATTGCTTTTAGTACTGCAGAGATTGCATTGTGGTTTTATCATGTGAGTGAGGTATTTTCTGCTGTCTTAAATAAGGAAATATTCTGCAAACATTATTAAATAAAAAATACCAAGTAACATAATTACCAAAAATTAAAATTAATACCAGATGCTTAATGCTTAAAAATAACACATTAATTACTATGCAGTATTTAAAAACCCGGAAATGCTGGTTCTTTTGAAATTTCTTTATGAGGCATAATAATTAAACATAAATTGATAATTCTAATTCCTGCACTAGCAAATATTTCTGAAACAGCTTGTTAGATCTCAGATTTCTACTTAGATATGTAAGATATTTTTAAGTTGCATAAAATTAAGGTATTGAAAAAGAAACAACATTTGTATTTATATACTAACTTTTTTACTACTAAAATTATTATTATTACTACTATACTATTATTTTTATTACTATTTTAACAATATGGCAAATAAGATAACTTTTTATAATTTTAAAGCAAATATTTTTACATTACCTTGTTATTCCCTGGTAATTGAACGAGTTAAATTAAACAGTTTATTTTTTGGAAATTTTTTTAAAAAACACACTTTTAAAAGAAAAAATGCAGATTATGTTATGTTATAAACGCTTTCTAATATATAAAAGTAGTAATGTCACACACGGTTTTGATTATTTTTAGAAAAAGCATAAAGTTTTATTGCACCTACTTAAATGCTTTTAACATAACCTGTTTAACTCGTTCGAATTTGTTGCGTACAACAGTTTGCACATTTGCCTAAGAGCTTCTGGTTCATCAGGGAGTTATGTAAGGATCGGAAGATGACATTTTCCGGTCCAAGCTTCCTCTCTGACCACTGTTTCATCTTGAAATGGTCAAATCACGTTTAGCACTCATTACACCCAACTATCTGAGTGAAATAATTAATATTGGTATTAATTGCGCCAAATGTGTTTCTAAATTGGAATTCTTTCAAGTGAAAAGATATTCGGCGAAATGACTATTCATTTGAAAGACCGTATTAACAAATTTGTTGGGAATCAGAATGGTGGCGAGATGCATTCTGATTCATGATTTTAAAACTTACAGTAATATTGCAACACCAACATTCCCTGATTTGCCTAGAAGTGCAATAATTAATGCTCCAATTATTTTGATTTCATCATTAATCAATAAGTTTAGGGGAAAATCATATTATATATGGTCATATATTTTTAATAGAGAGCACCGTTAGTTTTGCCTAAGATTTCTCGAATTATTAAAAATATAGATTTTAATAAATTCAAAGCTCTTAGAGTTCTATTTTTTTGAGATGTAAGCATATATATATAGTAGTCTTTGATACATAAAACTTTATAGAATTATAAAATGTATCATACACTTTAAGCCCTAGTAAATTAAGAATAATATGTCTTTTGTATTTCAAAATATTTGAAGAATATTGAAATTTTTTTTAAAAAATTTGAAAATGTAATTTTTTATTTTTTAAAAAATATAATTTATTATTCTATTTATTTAAATTTACTACGATGTAATAAGGATACATTTAACTTTATAAATCAACTTATTGCTAGTAATTAAAGCTAATACTTTTGAAAATAGCATGCGCGTAGTAAAACTTAATTAATATTTCTTATAAAAAATTTCTTATTTTCATATGCTTATAATTTTTAAAATTATGATTATATTTTAAACATTTCAACTTTTCTGAAGCCTTATTCCTTTATAAATAATATGTAAAAGATTCGAATTATTTAATTGCAATTTAAAAGAGTTATATGTATTTGAATATTTTTTATATTTTCAGCCCTCCAGAAAAAGTTAACACCCCTGAGACCTTTTATGTAGTTTTATTATTTAGAAAAAAATATTACCAACTTAATTACATATTTACATTATAACCTTCATTTTTTAAATCTGTATGTTTTTATCGCATTTAATAATTTAGATAATAGTTGATTTAACAAGTTTGTGTGACAAATGTGTACTTAATTTTAGATATGTGGAACACCATGAACTTACTATTATGTATATATTTCAGAACTTTAAAATTAATTCTGTAGGGATTAAATAAGTCTTTATTTACAATTCATGGTTAGAAAATTAATGATAGTGATACTACACAATTTTCCAAAATATTTTCCATTTCTTAACACAATTGAACTTATTTCTTTGTAAACAACCGCTTTATTTTATATACTCTTTGGTATTTTATCATTAAATAGAAATTATAAATAAAATCTTTAAGTGTGTAATTTAATATGTAGACACAAAAACTTGCATTCAATGTCTTACTAATTTTTCCAATAAATTTTGAGCATCTTATATATTAAAATGATTTAATTAAATGCAGTTTATGCTAATTTATCTTACAAATACAAAGTAATACTCGTTTATGTAAGTTGACCTCCCAAAGAGCGGGAGAAAACTGATCAACATGCAGAATAAGTACGATTGAGCTTATTAAAGAACGTATTGTAAAACTTAAGATGCACATTTATCACTTTTTTGCAGACATCGTGCATTGTTAAAAAGAACAGGAGAAATTTCTTATAACTTAATAGTTTCTTATTCTTATAATTTAACTATTGTCACAGTCCTTCGACTTTGGTAGTACCATGTAGCATTGTGAAAAAGATAGGGGGAATATTCAGTATGAAATGCCTCAAATCCGGCAGGACAGAATCCAGTACCTTTGGTTCCGTAAGCACGCCAAATACCACTGGACCAAAACGATATCTTCAGTCTGGGGGCTTATATAGATGATACCGCTAAACACTCCCCCTCAAGTGAATCGATAGATAGGCGAACGAATGATATAGTTGTTATGGCGAGCGTGTGAGTTGTTGTGTTGATTTGAAGAGTTGCGTCGCGTGAGTCGGACGTCTTTGCTGCGTCAAGTGAGTCTGACGAGTTTTTTTTTTTGCTCTTTTTGTGGATAGATGGCGCCACAAAAGTTCAAAAGATTACGCTGTTTCTTAGCTCAGCCAGGGTAACCAATGAAGTGGCGCGCATCCGGAGGACCAAACCCGGTACCTTTGCTTCCGTAAGCACGTAACACACAACTGGACCAAAATGATCGCTTCAGTCCGGAGGCTGTTACCGGCTAATAGATGATACCACTAAAAGTATTTTAAACAAACAGTAGGGTGGGCATTGCTCTTAAAATTTTGAAAAAGGAAGAAATTTCTCTATTTTTTTGTTTGATTTTCATAATTATTTAACCTACTAATTTTTAGCGTTATTGTTCTAAAAAATTTGTTTTAGTTGATGTACTAAGACTTGGAGTACTCCCGCCAAGTTTTTTATTGTAGCCGAGAATTTTTCGAAACTATAGCAGTGACAAAAAACTATATAGGTGCAATACAAGGAGAATATTTCAGCATTTCTATTTAATGTAATATTCAACCCTTAAATTGCATGAATTTTTATTTTTAATGAATAAAATTTGAAATGAACCGGGAAATAAATGTTGTTAATGGGAAAAATTCAAAAAAAATATATATAATTTTTTTTTTAAGTTAAGAAAAAACCTCACAAAAAAGCTACACTTTCCTTGCTCGAATTAATCGGTATATACAAAGATGTAAATATTATTCGTTACTCTTACCTTCCTCTTATCCAAAAAAAAGTTTTCCTGAATGTTTTTATTACATTTTATATAAATAGTCGTATTCGTTCGACCGAACTGGAATTGTACTAGGATAGCGCGCCAACACACGTTTAATCACAGATAAAGAAATACTGTCAAAGATTAGCTGCTTTCGGAAACGATAAAATAATTTTTATAAAATTAAAATTAAAAAGCACACTGTGCAAATGTTCTACTTAAAGAGATATGAGGTTTTTGACATACAATGCAGATCTATATCGCTATGCATTTGAGAATTAATATCTAACAGAAATTGCGAATATTTAAATACAAAAATCTTGCAGAATCACCAATTTCTTGAGGATACAAAATTTTACAATCTGTTCTTATAACTTATTTTAATTCAGATAAAACATAAAAATTTAAATAATTTTGCGTTTGAAATTTCCAGAATATTCTTTACTATATAATACAAAATTTTATTATAATAGCCCCGAAAACTTAGCCTTGCTGATAACTCGGCCACACTTTTGCAGGTCGAAAAACGATCACTCCAGAATGATACCGAGCAAAACATAATGCTCGATGCAGAAATCATTTCTGCTATCAATGAAAATTTGCCTGAAAATGATGAAGACGTTAACGCGGAGTATATCAAACTTCTAAAATATCATATAGCGATAGATTGAAGGCTATTGAAAACACCCTTCAGTATTTTGAACAACAAGGTGTGTTGGTAATGGACTTACTGTTCCTACGTCGTCTTCGTGATGAAGCAGCAAAAAGCAGAGTGCAGTAAGGAAGACAACAGGACAAAACACATTTCTTTTAAAAAAAGTGGCCAGTTTTTGCAAAGTCGGCTTCTTAATTGTCATTATAGACAGCTTTATGCCTTCATAAAGTAGTTTTTCTAAGTTGTGTCAATATACTATGTATAGTTGTTGTATATTATGTATTAATTCATTTTCATTTTCAGGTAGGAAAAGTTTTATGCCTTCACAAAGTATGCACTGTTTCTTTGTTTAGAGAATTTGGGCAGTTTATTTTTTGTTGATTCATACAAACAATACATACAAGTGCAATACAATATTTTCTGAGGAAACATTCTTCGGTCTACATTAGGCCTAGTTTTCGGGAATTTACTCTACCACTTATAGTTAAATGAAAATAAATAATAAGTTCACACCATAACTTTTATATGTCACACTTTAATTTTTTTTTAAAATTTATGAATCTGACTTTCAAGTATATAACGTTCAATAAGTATACATTTATAATAGCTAAAAAGGTCATAATTGAACTTTTATAATTCTTTTTGCACCTTTTTAATGTTCTTAAGAGTTTATCAGAAAACCTTTTTGTTTCTTTTGTCCAAAGTGTATTGTTCTTACGAAAATCCACAGTGCATCAATTATTCCTAACTTCACCGTTAGGAATAGTCCGTTATATATTCATGTGATATATGAAGTGTATCACATATCACATTTCTAAAGTTTTCATTCGTCCTTCTGAAATAATATAATACTACTTCCTAGTCGAATACATCAAAAAATATTTTATTCTCTTGTCTAAGTTAAACGTTGGAATAAAAATCTATGATATACTTTATACATCGCAGCTTTTCAGCCATCCTTTTTCTTCGTTTTTCCCGGTGCTCACGCTGCCAAAGAAGTCACTCATGAGACTTAGGTATTAGTCTCAGAAGAAGTCGTTGAGTGCATGTCTGTGTTAGTTGATATGTCCATCACTTGAGAATCGATCGGAAAACTGTGTATCATCAGCTTGGTACTTCACCGGCTGCCCGATTTAGTTACTGGTCTTCGCTTGCAAAAGCAGGTACCCTGAGATATGTATGTATGGGTCAATCGATGTGTTATTTTCATCGGAAAGATCTCGAAGATTCCACTGTCCAACTCTTTGATGGATCCCTGCAAAGTCAAATTCTTCAATTCGGAATTTTAAATTTGATATTAAAATAAATGCTTACTTTAAAATGCATATAGCTTTTAAATAAGTGTAATGCTCCGAGTTTATATCGTGTTTACTCTGTTCAGGTTTTCTTTCGACTGTTTTCTTAAGTATTATTTGAGTTTGTTATACAGTTATAAAAGTTTAGTTTTCAGGTAAGTAAAATCGCTAAAAAAATTAGTTATTTTTTAAAAGAAGCTATAAAATTAAAAGGTAATTGAAAAACATCATAAGTATTGACAAGTTCTTTCAGATTTGCAGCTCTTATTTCAAAAATTAGAATTAGTAAAAAACCAGTGATTAAATAAATAAAAAAACAGATTTCATCCTTTTTTATGTTTTGTAAATATGGCTAGATTATCTTAATAAAAATGTACTTTATTCTCTATGGTAACCGTTAATGTAAAACTGTTCAAGAGAATCGTAGTTATATTTTAAATATAGTTGAAAAAAACAAATGTATTGGAATTAAATTTTTATCGTAATTAAAATACGCCATTCCGTATTCCGCACCATTTCTACCCATAGTTGATCATTTGTAGCCTGCTTAAGAAAACCGTAAAGTAACAATCATTCTGTAAAATATTTAAATCGTTTCATCTATATAATAACCTTATTATCCTGCATATATGCAGTAATGCAGGACAATAGGGTATATTATTATGTTATATGTTCTGTCGTTCCTTTGTATGAAAACTTAACTTGAAATGATAATTCAGCTATCGACCTCGCTGCACATGTGTGACTTAAAAATATATACAGTAATGCCTGGATTTACGCTACCCCGACTTAGGCGAATCCGGAGCTGCGCAATTTTCAAATCTTGTCAATTCTTCTTTTTTTTTAAATCAGTCTGATGAAATTGGTAACATAATTGAAGAAGCTGTCGATCTTGCCACGCAAATAAATTTAGAAGTGGATAATGATGACGTTAAAGAACTTCTGGATTCTCACAATCAGGAGCTGACAACTCATAAGCTCATAGAGCGAAATGCATGAGCAAGAGCAAAACATTCAAGAACTTGAGCCTTTAGACCCAGTTTAATCAGAAGATCGAATGATGATTGGGAATTTAACAGAAGGCCTCTGTTGAAATGAAAAAGGTTTACAAATTTTAGAAATACAGACTCCAACTAACAGCGTATTTTTCCAACAAAGCAAAGAATAAAAAAATGTTAGCATGGTACGAGGAAACTTTGCGGGGGGGGGGGGACTTTGAGCCGGCAGACTAGTTTGTTAGATTGTATGAAACCTTGTACATCAAAAAATAATTTAGGCTCTTTTGTGTTATCTAACATTTTATTACGCACTTTTTTTTTCAAAACTATTGTTTAATTTCGTCTCCAGCCCCAACTAAAAATAATTTATATGTATTTCTGTGCGAAATCATATATATATATATATATAAGTTTAAACAGTAAAAGAAGAGAAAAAATTATTGTGTGATTAAGTCTTGTATAAAATTACGGTTACTCTCTTATGAGTTAAACGAAGACTTGAGTGGCAGAAGGAATGTTATCATTAAGCCAAGTAAACAAAATAAGCCAGTAATACATATTTCTAGAGTAGTTTGGTTTGCTGCGTGTGTTTGTTTCTTTTAACTTCATTTTCTCAATATTGTGTTTTTAGAAATATTTTTAATCACTTGATATTTGATCAAAAGAATGATTATCTAATTACAGCTTTATCTGCATTTTAATTACAAAATAACAATTAATGAAACATTTCAGCCACTCCACGAACTATGCGTATACATTGTCTTAAATTTTTCCGTTTAATTCATCTTTAAAGCTTTTAATGAGTTTAGTCATTCTCAAAATGCAAATTTAATTAATAATTAGATTTTATCAATTCTTTTACCTTTTAATTAAAAAAGTATTTTAATTTAATTTTGTAGGATTAAGTACTTAATTTAATTACTTGATTAGTAGCTCTATTAATGTCTATTAAAAATTATCATCTATTAAATTTTTGTATTGTGAGCGAGGGAATTCCATATCGTTTTCTTTTACAAGAAATAAGTGGCAACAGTAATTAAATCATTCCTAATAATTATTTTAATACCTATATATATATATTCTTTTAAATTCTGTTTTATTAAAAGGTACAACATATATATATATATGTTGTATTCTGTTCCTAATATATATATATTCAAAATTTATCATAATTAAATTAATCAAAAATTATGTGTATTCAAAAAATGTTATCTAATGAACTTACTCAAATAAATAAAATCCTCTTTTTATGAAAGACAGTTATAGCAAATGTAATGTAATTCTATAAATATCGTGGGAATTTTTAGAAGTTTTAAATCGAGTGTTCTGTTTTGATATAGCTAATGGTGATATAATTTTATCATAATTCATACACGCAATCTCAGATATTTAATTTATAAATTTTAATTAGTTTTACCTGAAAACTAAAACCTGTGATGCATTTAATTTATAACGCACTGTTTAATCTACTAACATTGATATGTAGCTTAAATAATATATATTTTAAGCATTCTTTCTTCATAGTGCAATGCTCGGTATATTTTGAAATTAATATAAACTGTAAAATTATACTCTAAATTATTTTTCACTTATACAAACATATTCCCCAATTAATCCAGAGCAAACACATTTCATTTTTAAGGAACAAACTAAACTTTGGTTAAGACTTTTACGTGACTTCAATGTCGATACTTAGATAGAAAACATTTCCTCGTGTCTCCCGAAAGCTATTAAAGTTTTTAAACCGGGAATTGTTTCGAGGGAAATTTCTCGTTGAAAAGATACGTTGAGACAATGCAGTAGGGATAAATAGCTTTCAGCATACGAAAACAACAGTTTCATAGAAAACTAAGCTTTCTTCCACCGTACGCTCTCTGAAAAGGCAGTTTTATCACAAGTTTGGAAGGCTTTTCACCCACGTCTTTATTTAAATTTAGTGAACTGAAGCGCATTAGGATGTCGCTGGTGGCTAAATTAAGACCCAAAGGAAAAGTTGCATGGACAAACAACAGAATTTGTAAAGCCTAATTACCGTAACTTCTTTTTGAATTAAAACTTGTCAATTTAGAGATGTTTCGCAAACACTGCGGAGGATTTACTGAATGGAGTTAAATGTTTTCTTTGTCTTTCGGAATAAGTATGTTGTCTCTGAAAATTGTTTAATAGGTATTAAACACGTAAAAAAAACTACAATCACAAATAAGTCTCCAAGTACGCACTTAACTTTAATTTCGATGGTTCTAATTTAGAGCTAAATTTGGGAGTTCAATCCATTTATAATTTAACCAGCAATCGCCAACAATTTGAAGTTCATGGGCCGCTAAATACATAATTTTATAGTTGGCGGACTTCTAATATGATTGACCACTATAACTATATTGTCAATTATTTACATCTCTATTTATATTTCCATACCGCTGATAAGGAACTTCACGAAAAGCAAGATAAAGCTGACAATGCAAAGCATTAATTACAATCCAAAGTGTTATTGTGCGGTAAATCTTAAAATATTTTATGAATAGCGTTTGTTTATTATTAGTGTAATAGCAAACGATTAATTTTATACCTTTTTCAATCTGGCAATGTGTAATATTATCTGGTAATGTTTTGTAATATTCAGTTGAGTAGAAAGAATAAAGATGCTGATTGACTATGAAAACGCTTGGAGTATTAATTAAATGCAAAAAACGTTAGATATACTTTGTAAGCTGTATTTTGAAGCTTAAAAAATCGGGTAGATTTCTAGATATCATGCAACAGTCATGTTCCTAATTTACCATGGTTGCCAATTCTCACCTTCAAATGTCGCTAGATACACTGGTAAAGCAGCTAAACTCAGAAAGGATTTCGTTAAAAGTATTAGCTAATTTTTTTTTAAAAAGTATAATCTATATTCCATAATACCTTCCTCAAATAAATATAACTAAATGGTAAAAAATTTGTATACGTCTCGTGATGTTCGACCTAAAACAGCAAACCCTAGAAGCAGACCCTAAACTGTGGTCTATGGACCTCCGGCGGTATACGAAGGTCTCTAATTTAATGTCAAGATCTACCTCTTTTATAAATTTTGTAAGGCTACCAGGAAAAATTGAAAGATGTTCTATCCTAGACTAGGTCACAAAATTGCCACCAATAAAAAATACTTAACTATAACATGTATTTCGAAAAAACTGAATTAGTACTCTTGATCGAAATTTTCAATCTAGAAAATTACCAGTGGGACCAGTTGGCTCTTAAAAAGTCTCACTTTTTCTGGAGGCAATAAGGTGTTCCTATTTGCTCTAAATGCCAATTAGAACAAGCTTCTCCTCAGCACATTTTGGACTGCTTTGGACAGGACTGGGAAGATACCCATGATAATCCATTTTTAGTATCGAACTTCATTCAAGTCAACGGTTTCGTTGATCTGGTATGACTCCGTCTGACCAGATGGGAGATTAGTAACAACAACAACAACAAAGAATCTATTTTAGAAGAATCTAAAGAATTATATTAAAATCTAGAATCTTAAAAAGTCAATTACATACTGATTGAATCTTGTTATATAAAATTGAAGCACCATGTATTGGGGCTGAGTTGTTGAGGTGAATTTCCACCATGTGTGTGTGCGCGCTGAAGTGAGCAACTTTAATTCAAGTTTTATAAAACAGAATATTACACTAGTCGTAAATCCTACTTGGAATCTTGAAATTTAAGAATAAAATTTCGAATATAGTGCTCAATCTATTAGAACAAGTGAAACATTCACATAAGTATCAATAATGGACACTCTAGGAAATTTACCTTCGAAAAGATTATTAGGCTTTCTTGATATTATCGATTTTTCCCTAATTAATTACGTTATTTTATTTTCTATGTGATATTGGAAACTTTGGCTTTGTTCTTGAAGTTTTACCGCAGAGAATCGTTAATTTGCAGCTGTTGCCACTTATCCAAACAAAATACTTTTGCTGCTGCTTCTGAGTACCAGAATGTTCATTCGCTTATATTCTCATTCTTGATTTAAACTTATAAATTGAATAACGTAAAACGTTTGTTGCGTTTTGCCAATGTATATTTCATGTAAAAATCAATTCGTTTTGGGGGAATACAAAAGATATTAAAATATTCTAAGATTCCAAAAGTCCAAGATTGTTGAATGATGAATTTATTGCAGAATTAAAAGATGGTTTAAAAGTCTTAAGTTTTAAGAGTTATGTACTAATTTTTTGAGACTATGAGAATTTATATGATAATTTGATCCCCTATGCTAAAAAAACCTAATGTTTCACTGTTTTAGTTTTAACGTATTTTAGTTTTCAATCTTTAGTAGTAAATAGTAGGGAAAAAATTCTAAATTAGAAACAAAATTATGCCAGTAAATTTTTGTTCAAAATTATGAATGAAATGTTTTATTGTTCTAATATACAACTACTCCCCTTGTCTCCCCCCTTTTATAACCAATAAAATTTATTATCTCCCCTCAAAAATAGTATATTAAGAAAAATAACCGCATTAGTAGGGCAGAAAATAAGTACAATAAAATATATGTTATGTGTATTTTCCTCGTTATGAACAATAACTATGCATAAACATAGATTATGATAAATTTTATAATTTATTTATTACCGCGCCAACGAGAGTACTTTGAGACTGGGTAGATTTAGCGTACATCATCCCCTCTACACTTAGAGTCTTCAGTAGCACTAGGTGTCGAACTCGCAATACGCAGTCCACGAGACCGTGTCGATAAACACTAGGCTACCGTGCCCATCATCTTTATGTCTAAAAACCGAATATGTACTATATATACCGAATATATACCTTTTTAACTCCCTTTTATAAGCTTCACTTGTTAACTGCCTTTTATAAGCTTCACTTGTATGTAACGGGGAATCTTAGAACTCAATTTTCACCCACTTTAAATGGTCAGACTCGTTCGAAATTTTGCTCACTTGTCCAAGACCGATGATAATACAATGATTTAATAATTTTGTTCCATTGTCCTGATTAGGATCAACAGGATGAACGATTTCCCATTTTCAGATCCCATTCTGCATCTGACAACTAATTTCAGATCCCATTTCCAGATTTAGCGATTAATTCCAGATTTGGGGAATATTCCAGACTTGGCGAATATTCTAGATTTGGCGACTAAAAGATTAAGTTACAATTTAGTTCAATTAACTATAAAAGGATGATTTTTAGTTTTTAAAAAATATAATTTATTATATTATACGAAGATAAACAAAACCTTTTCGGTTGTATGCAAAAATATACATTTAGAAGTCGGTATAGGTAATAGAATAATCAGGAAACATACTGCGATCAAGAATTTTAACATGGAATCCTTATTAATACGTTTCTTATAGTTTTACGTATCATTAAATATGAGTTGCTATAATACATACCTATAATGTCATCTGCATATGAATAAAAAATATGACTAAATACATCGAATAGAAGAAAAATTATTCAAAATATAACTTTAACAAAAACTTGAGGCCAGATTAATGCAAATTTCATAATTTACATGAAGCACACAAAAATTTTAATCATAATTATATAATTTCATGTTGTAGCTACTTCAGATACAAGTATAAATGAAGTACTTTAGAATATAAGTGTTCAATAATTTAAGAATTTGATTTAAAGTTTATTAAGCACCAAATTTCTTAAATATGTCTTTGTTCTGTGATAATAAGGGGGATAATGATAATTATGAACTCGGAACAACCTAAAATCAATACAAGTTTGTGAAGTTATTATACATATATCAGTATATTATCAGCAATTAATATGCATAAGATAAACTGCGTATACATATTTTAGTCAAAAACCGCCGCATGATCCAACAACATTTTCATACAAAAATTGGTGACCTTCAAAAACAAATTATTCCGAAAGTACTTCGTATCCGCAATTTTAAGCAATTACCAGATCATTTCGTTTCCTTCGGCATTTTAGATGAAAGATGAAATATTTCTGGCTAAAAGTGGAGAGTACAGAAAAATAAACACACCAACGAAAGTATCGAATTCTTCTATACAAGATAACATCAATAATTTACATTCATTTCTCTGGAACTGAAATGAGTGTAAATATATCTTAAGGCTGAATATTGTGTAAAATGAGGAATTATTCTCTGAGATCAATAAAATGGAAATGCAGTTGAATCGATAATATAATGCATTATCTTTTAGTTCCAGTTACCTATACGTTATATTATCCCTTAACCATTAAATCTTTTTTAGAAGATGGCTAAAAGCCTTAAGAGAGCTTTCTTCGTAAGGAAATTTAAATAACGCTCAGATGAAACAAAAAATTTGAATAAGAATCGAAGGGAAGAGATTAATGATGAAACTGTACCTATCCCTCTTCTTTTTGTTTCAGTAGACTCGGTAAAATTTCTTCAGGCTTTTTTTTTATATTATTTTTGTATATTATTATTTATATTTATATATATATTATTTTTTATTTTTTTAAATAGAATTTCACAAGCACTTTTACACTTAAAAATAAAATCCAAATATTTTCTCAACAATGCTTTTAATGAAATAAAACGTGTTGAACTAACAGCAATATTTAAATTTAAAATTTAAAAAATTTATTTTCAGAAGCGCAAGGAAATCTTAAGAACATGTTGTAAGACTCGGATTATGTTTTTTTTTACTTCATCTTTCCTGTTAATCTTATCATCAATATACAAACTACATTTTCCGTACGGAACATATTTATTAATAGGACTACTATGGGAAAAATGCAGTAATTTATTACAGGGTTATGCTTGTGCAAATTTTTTCATTTTTTAAATTTTTGATGTATTTAAGGTATCCGACTACTCGCGACAACTTTTTGTTTAAAAAAATGGATGTATGTGGATATTTTTGGGGTTTTTAGATTTGTTTAGTACATTTTAAGAAAATATGCTAAAATTATATATAAGAAGAGAAAATGAAATTATTATTACTAAAATGGGGATAAATGGGTAAACATTTACAAAAAATAACATAAACGGGTCCCATTCTGTACCAAAAGTTTATGAGCAAATTTTCAATTTTTCAATTCTAATGTGTTGCTGTGTTATTCATTTTTGAAATGACCTTCAGGATAAGAGATATTTTAATTTTTTACCAAAACTAGAACCCTTTATCTTAGTTATTATATGAAATTGCTTTAAATACAGTGATTATATTACCATAAGTGACTGTAAATTTTGTAATAAAACAGTGTTTGATAAATCTGATTGTTAAAACACTTCTACTACTACTACTACACAGAACATACACAAGAAATTTTAGTTTATTATTTTTTAAACTTTTTGAACAATCGCTGTCCCTTTTGATCATTTTCGAAAAACACGTTTCGAGTAAAATGCATTTTAAAGTATGACATCTTGCTTAAAGTAATGGCATCTACTTTTACTAAAACAATTGTAATTTTTGCTCTAATGAACGGAAAATATTAAACTTGGTATTTTTATAAAACTAATAAGATGGCCTATAAAATAAATTATAAAACAATTTGTCAATTTTTGGCAAAATGCACAATTTTAGGGTAGTCGGATACCTTAATGAATCAAATATAAAAATCAAGAAAATTTTGGAATGTATTAACTGATGCATTATTACCAATTATGGCTAACGAATATTAAAAAAATTACCAAAAATGGAACGACTGTAAAATCCGGCGTATAATGCGCACCTATAGTTTCAAGCTGCATTTTTTAGTTTTTAGGTATATTCGGCATATAATGCTCACCTCTTTTTAAAGAAGGAACTTGAATTGTGTACAAATGTAATGATCTTATGCTTTGAAGTCATTTATTCGAGGTATTATCCCAGACTTTTGAAAAAATAGTACATTCTAGAACAGCAACTTAAAGTTCATTAGGTATATCAATTCTTTTAAATAAACAGTATTCTGATCTATGTAGAAGTCTATTTTTTCAAGCTTATCCTTTTGTTTATTTTTGAAGTTATCAGTTTCATACCCGGTGTACATCGCGCACCCTTAAATTTTCGATCTTTTTTTTTGAGTTTAAAGTGCACGTTATATCCGGATTTTACAGTACATCGAATAAAAATCAAAAATTTACGAAAACGACATTTTTGTTCGATTACATTTCTCAAAATATATGAAGCAAGTTTTTTATTTATTTATCCATCTTTTTGTGGCATTTGTAAGAAATAAAATATAACAAACATTTATGTTTTCATGTAGATTAAATATAAACAGAGCTAAATAAATAGCAAGCTTTATAATTTCTGTTGTCTTTGTTTATAAATAATATTTGACATTCAATTTGTGGATAGAACAAACATATTCCATATAATACCTTTCCCTTAAGACCTTAAAATCTCTTTCGATGCAAGGGAAAAACAAATTTGTATAAGAATATGTTGGGAAAACAACTGTTCTACTCGTTTCCAACTAATGGCTGCACGAGCCAAGACAAAAATGTAATAAAATTATGGAACATTATATTTTAAATGTAATTAATAAACAAATGCATATGTAATAAAATTATAGAATATTATAATTTGAAAAAAAATTTTAAGATGAATTTCATAATATTATATTTCGGCATTTATAATTTACTATACTGTATTTTATGTAAACTAACTGTATTTATATTTATACTTGAAATCTGGAAGCAATTTATTTGTAACCTTCTTCAGTTTACCGGATTGGCAACAGTACTTATTTTGGCATCAGACTAGCTACAACGTTCTGATGCTAGCGCAGCTAAGCCTAACAAAACAAAAGTGTTCTTTGAATTTTTTAAAGAAATTTCCCATACTTTAACATTGTAGGATCAAACGTTCATAACAAATATCATAAACAGGAAGGGGAAAATCTCCGAAATCGATACTCATTTTTAATTCTTCCTTGCCGTTGATACTCCTCCTTCCGACCTTTAATCAAATAAAACTACCGCGATGTAAATGAGGACTCCTTACAGCGAAGCATTTCGCTAATACGATTTCGATTAGGAAGCGCATTCTAGGACGTTGCCGAAATATTGCGAGAATCTTGCATCTTGGTCAGGATGAATTGACATCATTCCTTACATTCACTTATGGTGGTTATGAAATCACGGAGAATAACTTCCACTTTAGTGGGAGACGACCTCAACTGATTACTCTTGAGGATCTTGCTCCCTGTTTCGGATCGAAAGATGTTGCAATTTTTCAATAAATGGAAAGTTTTAAGATTTAAATAAAGTATGTTATATTACCACTGAAGGGAGTTTTAATAGAATTCAAACAAGTGTCTATAATTTATCATTTCTTCTTTGTTAAACAATGCCATTATATTTGATATATTTAGGAAAACTTGCTGAGGATTTATGAGTGAGTGTATTGAATTTTTTTATGCAGGAATAAAATAAATAGCGATGTTAATACACCGTGCTGATTTACAATTACAATATATTCTAGCGTATAACTCTCATCTATACGTTCAAATTGCATTTTTTAATTTTTGTTGTTGTTTTTGCTAATGCCACCTGACTGACGGTGTCAGATCGAGGCCCACGAAATTCATCGCGGCTAGGAGCTAGATTTTTACGCCTGTCGTTATCCATAGCTTTGAGCAATATACATGTGACAGAACGATTTTACTCGGTCCCACCCCAATTTTGAGGGAAAGCACCCTGGAGATGGTCAGGAGCTCCCACCTCTCCTCCCCTACCATCAACTTCACGAGAGGATTTGTTGCTCGACGGCCTGCCGCAATGACAGTATACATTTACAGATATTCACTTCTTCTCCGTGATTCAAATTCAAGCCTTACGATACTAGTCAACGTCACTAATCACTATATCGGAAGGGCTGCAATTTTTTTAGATATATTCACCATATAAAATGGGCCCTTTTTTTAATGAAGAAATCAGAAATGTGCATGTGCAATGCTCTTATCTTTAAAAGCAATTTATTCGAAGTGTTATTGTAGGCTTTTGAACAATGGTATACTTCTAAAACTGTAACCTTACAGCACAAAAAAACTGGGAGGGCGAAACAAAATTAATAAGGTCCTCCATTGTTTAAAGTTTATAAGGTATGTCCTTTATTTTAAAGGAACTGTATTTAGATTATATGTCGGAATCTAATTTTGCTTTTATTTCATCTTTTTTTATATATTTAAAACTATCTTTTTTATCTATCCGCAAATTCCAATCATATTTATTGTGTTAAAGTTGTGTTATGCACCGGATGAAACGCTAATTTACGCATATACAAAGAGAATAATAAAAACCTTATTTTAAAAGATATTTTTCGTTATATATAAAATTGGAATTGTTTTTAGAAATAATATTAACTGAATTCAGATAGCCTTATGAAAAAAAAAATTCTTTAATGCGTCTTTTCATTAAGAAAATATTTTTTTATTACCGTTGATTATCAAATACATATTAAATAGTAAAAGAGAATTCACACATTATTTAAATAACGAAGGAAAATGCTTTAGGAATTTGCATCAACTGGATAGAGTGTTGTAAATTAAATATTAAATGTATAGATGGCGCTACAAGTCATGTGAGAGATGCATACGCGTTTTGGCTTGTAGAGTCAGAATCATGTAATATTCTTTGTGTTGTGTACATGTCTTCCGTGTTGTCTGCAAAATAAACAAAATGCCAAAAGATTAACTGAATTATTGAATAGAGAATGCAAGATACTTTGGAATTATAATAGTCTACCTGACCATGGAATATATTAACTAAGGAAGTACAATATTTGGCGCCCAACGTGGGGCGGATTTTACGAAAGAATTGTCCGATCCGTAAAAACAATTTTAAGAAAAGTTATTCGCAAATCATCTTTAACTAGCGAAGAGCTAGAGACTGTTTTATGTGAAATTGAAGCAGTATTAAATTCGCGTCCGATCACATATATCGATTCAGATTCTACTGGAAACTTTCCATTAACTCCATCACATTTCTTGTTAGGGAGAAGATTAACTAGTTTACTAGCAGTGAAACTTTCTACTATAGATTGTGTTGTGGATAAAAAGGTGCTTATCAAATGATTTAACTACCGCGAAAGACTGTTGAATAACTTTTGGAGACAATGGAGAAAGGACTATCTTTTAAATTTGAAATCGGTACATTTTGTGAATCCAACGAAAGAGACTGAATTCAAAATCAATGATATTGTATTGATACATGATGATCGATTACCGAGAAGCCTATAGAAGTTGGGTAAAGTAGTAGAAATATTTACATGTCGTGATAAAAGAGTTAGAGATTGTGCAATAAAATCTGAAAATTCAATTATAAAACGTCCTGTGCAACTTTTACATAATTTAGAAATACCGAACTAAATACTATTAATACAAATTTTGAACTCTTTATTTTGAACTTTAAGTGCATTTCATTATTTGCAACTTTAAGTGCATTTTATTATTTGGAACTTTAAGTGTTGAATTATTATTATTTGTATTTTATTGCATAGAGCTCATGAGCTTAAACATCAAAGCATAACTGAGTGTAATTATTTTAATTAAGATAAAAAGTCTCATTAACAGCATTTTCTCCAATACGTAACGAAATGAGAAAACCTTGTTTTACGTGAGCTTTTCACTAGTTTTTATGAATGAATACGTATTATATTCTTTTGATTTTCTATCTTTAATGCCATTTTTTTCAATAACAAAAAGAAATACTTTACGTATTTTATTAACGATTGTAATTTTACTTCCACAATATAATTAATTTTCTGTAATAAAATTCAGAGATATGAATCTCCTAGAAAGGAAAGGTTTTGTTTAACCAAAATACCTTTCATAACTTGCTTTTAAATATTTTTTCGAGTAATTAATAAAATAGTTAATGCAAAGATATTTGATTAATTAAATTTTGTTTCATTTTGTCTGAAAATAACCTTTTTTTTAAATTTATTTATTATATTTATTATTATATCAATGTGTAGATTGATAAGAGCCTCCTCAAAAGGAAAACTCTTTTCATTAGATAAAGGCTCTATTTTGATTTGATTTAGGATTTATGTGTATTAGAACTGGATTATAGGCTTTCGGTGACAATCGAAAGTCAATCTCCACGGACAGACGACACAAAAAAACTCATCGAAGAAAAGTAATTCCTTTCCTGAAAGACATTTTGAGGGAAAGTGGTCCTTTTGAAAATGTTATTTTGAGAAGGAGCGTTAATCGCGCCCTTATAAATGCCTTTCCGGAACATTCATGATTGAAAGTTTATTCTTATTTTTTTAAAAGGCTTTTGAAAGTTTGTCGTCTAAGTTGGGTAACAGTGAGAGGTGTGCTATCTGAATATTATATGTGATCAACTTGGTCTATCAAATATTTAGTCCAATATGTCTACAAGTATATCATTGAATTTTAGTTATATTATTTTGTCAAAGAAAATAATATTACTTGGTTGTCAGCTATACGTAGTTGATTCATAAATATTTATGAGGGAAAGTCAAAAAATAAAGAAACTTTTGCAATTTATGTTACTTTGACAACAGCGTTAGTATTCAGCCCTGATTGAGGGCAGTTGGCAACACTTCCATACAAGGTGTCACTCGTCTTCCAGTGTAGTCTTTGAGTGCAACAGACCTTTCAACATGGAAGCTCCAATGTCAATCTGCACCAAGAAGGAAAGGAGGGAAGCGATTCGCTATTTGTTTGTTGAAGGTATGAAACCTGCGGAAATTATTCGTTGTATCCAAGCGCATTATGGTGACAGGTGTTGATCGTGAAGCAAGATCTACGAATGGATAGATCGCTTCAAACATGGAAGAACTTCTATATGTGACTACGAAATATCGGGCAATCTATCAACGTTAACCACTGAGGACAATGTGCAAGTCGTTGAGGGTGTAGAGATAGAAAGGTGTAGTGATGCAAAGGATGGCTAGTATCAGCGAAGGTATTACACTTTCTACAAACAAAAAGCGAATCACTTCCCTCCTTTCCTCTTTGGTGCAGATCGACGGAGCTGCCATGTTGATGCCCTCCTACACTCCAAAAACTTCGAGTGAAGTAGAGTGACACATTGTATAGATGTGTTACCGACTAGCCTCATTCAGCGCTGGATACAAGTGCTATTACCAAACCTTCGAAAGAGAAATTGCAAAAGTCCCTTTACTTTTTGATTTTCCCTCTTATATAGTAAATATTGTGAGATGCTCTTAACATACAAGTTTATTAAGTCTCTTTTATTTAAAAAATGTGGTTCTTTGTCTTCTAAATTATAATTTATTATTATTTTTTTTGTGTGTGTATGAAATTGCCAAATTGAAATTAAGTTATTTATATGTCTAGTAGAGATTTTTTTGGGGGAAAAACAGAAGTCCCTTTGATTTTGACCAACATTTGTTCCAAATAATAAGTCGTACATCTAATTGGTCGTAAGTGGTATTTATATCCTTCAGTACTATTTTCATTCAAACGGGTTATGAAAATTATGTTTGTTATAAAATACAAAATGTGTCGGAGGGAGGGCGTAGTTGGTCAGCCTCAATTTGTTGGATTTTCATGATGCAGAAAATTGACAGCGTGTACACCGTATCGTTATGCGGTACGCAAAAGATCCCTTAAGTGCCTATTTTCCTTAGTTGCTCACGGCAAAATTAAATTTCTAGCACAATTTCGTATTATAGGAACTCAGGTGCCTTCCTTTGGGAAGGATATACTGGGCATCAAAATTACATTGTGACTACTAGTATATACCTATTTGGTGCCGCAATTAAAAGTGATACCAGTTCCCAGAGAATGTACTTGGTTTGCAATAGTAAAAATGCCAATCCACAGCTCCATTTGAAAAAATAAAAAATTTCAATCGATGTACTTGTAATTATAACTTATCACAGATAACGTAAAAGCAGGGCTTCAAACGTAATTTTTTTTGTTCCGGTTTTCGTTCCGGTTCAACTAAAATTATATCGGTTCAGTTCCGGTTTTCGTTCGACCACAATAACGGTTTTTCCGGTTTTCGGTTTTCGGTTCAGTTCCGGTTCGAAGCCCTAGCCAGCCCGATTCATTTGGGGGCGGAGTGATGGATGATGACATCAATGATTGACGTAAAAATCGCCTAATGAAATACTACTATTACGAAACATTTGAATCGCCGTCATTACCAAACACCCATTTGATGCGCAGAAGATTTGATAGATGCTTCATGCTACGTCACTTAGGGCCTCTCCTGTCTATTTACTCCTCCCTGATCTAAACAGTCTATACAAACATCCGTGGATGATCGCATGCTGAGATGTGAAAAATAAAATATAACTCGATATTTTTCTTAAAAAATCATCTATACTTCTAGTTTAATCAACTGAATTAAATATGTCTTCTACAAGTAGTTTCATGCGAAACTGAAACAGAAAAATACTAGTGAATATCAAAATAGGAAATCGAGAAGCAGTATACATGTAATGATAATTATAAAGTTGACGTTAAATTAGAAAATATTGATAAGTTGGTAACAGTAACAAAATGACTGAAGATTATCGATCCGAATAAACCGATATTTTTTTAGGTTCAGTTCGGTTTTCGTTCGACCAAATAACGGTTTTTTTTTTCGGTTTTCGGTTCAGTTTCGGTTCGAAGCCCTGTAAAAGTATGTTATATGTATATTGTTATACCAAGGTAATTAACATTCCTCAATAACTATTTTTATTTATTTTCTTTTGCCATACATACAGAGAGTCATAAATCGAATAGGAGGTAAATTTGAAAATATGTATACATTTTTGGCTGTAATTGAGCATTTTGAATGCGGAATCATTATATATTAATAATAAACACTATAGACAGCGCTTTTCAGTTCCTAATCTTAAAATAAAATCTTAGTGATGGTAAAGTGATAAATTTGAAACTCATGTAACCAGTAATTGACGTACTAAATAACAAGGCTTCTTCTTCTATTGACACAATAGCCCTGGGTGAGACAAGGCCTTCTGAAAAACCCTCTTCCATTCCTATCTCCGCTTACCAACAGTTCTCCAATTAGTCACTCTTAAAACTTTCAAATCATCCTCCACACAATCAGCCCATCTCAATTTGGGCATACCCCTAGTTCTAGTTCCAATAAGTTTGTAATTGAAAGTTCTGAACGTCAAGGATGAGGGGTCCATACGGCAGATGTGCCCCGCAAACCTCAAACGATTAATCTTGATGAACTTGTTGAAAGCTGCTTCTTTAAATAAACTTCTATAGTTCAAAATGGGCAATTCAAAATTTAAATGACTAGGCTATTTCATAGTAAATCACAAGTGGGAATATAACATTGGGAAAGAGAGAGGTACCGATGATATAAGGTGGTATAATCGACATTCAAAATTACAAAATATGTCGTCAACGTACTTCTCTAATTTAGCATTAATTAGATACCTCAGTTAAAAATTTTTATTTTAATTCCCCAACAAGACTTGAAAAATTACATTTTTTTCAAAATATTTTGACTTTAGCTACTTTATGAAATCAGTGAAATTATAACATTTGGTTTTACAATTATAGGAATTATTTTATTTAAAAAAATATTTTTATGCCAAGATTTTTTTATTCGATGGGTTGTATCAAATATGTAACATACTACCATTTTTGAAATTGAGTTGTAATTTTTTTGGTTGTTCTTTATTCTTCTATTGTACTAATCAAATTATAAAACTCTAATACGATTGTTTCCCTTCTGCAGAATGGCAACTCTTGGTGGATGATGATGTTTCTTCTGCAAAATCTCCAGGAAATTCCCCTCGCAACAGTTTCAGCTCTACAGGTTCAGTTGCATCTCAGGCCTCTAGCAGCAAGGACAACAGGTACTTATGCTCTGCGTAGAAGTATTTTTAGTAAAACACTGAATAAATATTTTTAATTAGACTTAGAAATCTCATTTGATCAAGGAATAAAACATTAAAATACAGGGTAAATACAAATAATGGACTCGATTTTTAAAAAATCATATTTATCAAAACTACTGCATTTATTACAATAAGTGATACATGAATGTAAAGAAAAATATACCAAGTTTTTTTCCCCATTACTAAAGTTCGATATGTGACCCTCTTGTTCCACGGCATACGTCCAATCTGTAATCCAGTGTGTTCCATACATTGTGTAGCATCACTCTATAAATGGTTTGTAATGCTGCACCAATGCTTACTTGTCACCCTCTGTTATCTTTTGTATTAAATGCTAATGATACGGCTTGAAATTTAATTGTTTTTATAAAATTTTCCATACCATTTAATGGGGCATTCCAAGTTCACAGGCGGCAACTCTCGTAAACATCTGTTGACTTTGAACAAAATCGCCATCGCCAAGGGGTCGATGAACTGGGGTTTTAACACTTTTTGCACAAGCAACCTGTTTCCTTAACTTGATGATACTATCACAGATTTCTCTTGTTGGTTGATGCTTCTTTTCCGTAGTAATTTCAAAATGCACGCGTTGCATCGAAATAACCGAAAAAACCCATGCATACTCTAATACGCAAAAACTCTTCTTTGCCATTGTGCTCATGTTTGAAATGCTTGAATGTGAAAAAAATCTTGGTAAATTTCTTTTAACATTCATTTATCACTTATTGTAATATATGCAGTAGTTTCAAAAACAGGATTTTTTTTTTAAATTCCATTCATTTGTATTCACCCTCTACTCTACTGATTATATGTATTCGAGATTGAAAAAAGGTTATTTATACCCTTAATTCGTTTTTTAGTTATTTTTTTCGATTATAGAACCAATAAGTAACTTTCGTTATTGTAGTATTAATATTGTTGGAGCTTTTAAAATAACTGGAGTAGCCAGCAACTAAACAATGAACTGAATTCATGTGACTTCATAGTCACATGATAACTGCAATTATGTGTTTCCAGCCAATCAAATTATAAGTTCATGTGACTTCATTTTTATTGCTCAAGTGCACGTCTTTAATAATAAAACACATAGGTATACAAAATGCTCTTGATTTAAAAGTACACGCATAATAATTTTTTTATTTGGAAAATTTTTTGAAGAATCTTAATATTTATACATCTTTACATAATTATAAAATTTAAAATTTTATTAGTTTTACAAGAGGTGTATCTTATGTCAATTTTGAACTCATTACAGAACACGTGATTACATTTGTCACGTGAACGTCATCAACCTAACCGTTTCATCTGAAATATGTATTGTACGAGGTAGAATTCAAAAGTTCCGGTACTGAGCGTGTAACGTGAAAAAATTTTGCAGTAGAGCGATTACGATAACATGTCCGAGTCACTGCATTCTTCGTCTTTTCTAAAAAAGTTTGTCACGTGATTGGTGGCGTATTTTGTAGGTGGATGATTTAGTAGCCGGCGATTGAAAGAAATTGCGTTTGTTGAGCTGAGAACAATATCAAATTTTGTTTTGGCTTGGAAAAGAGTGCTACGAAGACTTACAAAATGTTGAAGCAGGTTTGTGATACATTATCGTGAACGCAAGATTTTGAAGGCCATTGACGTTTCAGTGAGTGAGTGAATATTAACATCGCACTGTTCAGCTACACGAAGGCTTTTGGCGACGGACCACGTAATTTTGAACCATGGTCAAGTGACGCGGACGTCACCTTAGCTAGCAACCCCTCTCCTAACCCACACCACACCAACGGGAGGACATTTGAGCTCTCGACAGATTTAACGTGCATCGCTCCCCTATACGGCGGGTCTTTAGTGGTACTGGGATCGAACTCATGACACGCCAGCCATGATCCGATGCCTTGACCACTTGGCTACCGCGGCCACATCGACGTTTCAGAGAAGGCATGGAAAGTGTCAAAGACGACGAACACTCTGGACATCCACAGATTTCCAGCACCGCTGAAAACATTGAAAAGTTTTCTGCGGTGGTACTAAGAACATGCTTCAAACAACGACGGGGTGAAAATGAAAATAACTGTTTTGCCACACCTTCCTTTCTCCCATGATTTCGTGGCCGCGGTAGCCAAGTGGTCTAGGCATCGGATCATGGCTAGCGTGTCATGAGTTCGATCCCAGTACCACTAAAGACCCACCGTATAGGGGAGCGATGCACGTTAAATTTGTCGAGAGCTCAAACGTCCTTCCATTGGTGTGGTGTGGTTGTTAGGAGAGAGGGTGCCAGCTCAGGTGTCGTCCGCGTCACTTGACCATGGTTCAAAATTGCGCGGACCGTCGCCAAAAGCCCTCGCGTTGCTAAACAGTGCGACGTTAATATGCATTCACTCACTCCCATGATTTCGCCCCTTGAAACCTCAGAATATTTCTTGAGCTGTCACGTCACTTGCAGGGTAACCCATTTCAATCTGCAGAGGAAGTTGAAACTGCATCGCAGGCTGAATTAAAGGTCATGGCTAAAAAGGGATTCCAGAAATGTTTCGATGAATTTTACAAGCGATGGCCAAAGCGTGCTATTGCTCATGAGTCTTATTTCGAAGGAGAGTGTGTTTCAGCAATTTAACTGGTAATATTTTTTAAGTTCTAGACTCAGTCCGGAAGCTTTTGATTCCTACTACGTATATATAAGATGGCATTACACAGTTAAACTCTGCAATGCTAATAACAAGTAGGATAAGTAACCCTTGTACTGATCTTAATTTTCAGATCCTACAATTGTTACAGAATTTAATAAAGTCTACTGCGTTAATTGTCTCCTCTGAATGACAAAATTGTTACTTATATTATCTTAGATTCTACCCATTGTACAATTTTCTTAATTTGTACATATATTTTTAACTACTTGTTTAAGTAAAATCTGCAATTTTTTTTCTTTCACAAAATTTTAATGAAATTCAGTTCCTTAACAGAAAATTCCAGATAGAGAGAACGTGTTCCAGATTTAACAAAGCACATAAACTGCTCATGAAATTTTAATTAAAGATTTATTCAGAAGTTTGACTACAAAGGAATTTGATTTCATAATAAAATTCATTGTTAAACATTTAATTCATTGAGGGACTAAAGCATCTTTTTTCATTGTAAATATGTAAATTATGTCTTAAAAATTTCTTTCAATTAATTGCATTTTAACTGGAAACTAGAATATTGTCATGTATATATGTGTGCGAGAGTTTTTTTTTCAGATTTTTTTCTTAGAAATCCATTTTTTTTCTGCATTTTTATTTATATTTTTAGTGGTGTGTTTTAAAGCTTGAATAATTTAATAAATGTTTTGGTATTGCTCTTATTATTTGAAGTTTAAATTAATTAATATAAATTTATTAGTAATTTAAAATTTAGATCAATTTTTTTCCGATTCTTTTAACATTAAAAAAATTCTACATGTATTCCTATCTTACATTATTTTTATTTCTACGTTTTGAATATATTTTCCTGAGTTTTTCTTATTCTCTATATCTGACTTCTCTTTCTGGTATTTGACCCATTTCTTACCGGTATGTCAAGGTTCGCTTTAAAATGTTCGTTTTTACCTCGCATTGGAAAGATTTTTTAGCATATTGAAATGTTCTCAGACTATTCTTAAAGGTAACATGTTTGCAAAAGTAGAATTTGTTCTTTTCTTGTTGATTTTTCTACAGATAAATGTTTAACGTCTGGTATAGTGGTAGAACATGTGCTCGAGGAAGGAAAATTCTAGAGAATAAAGTTACATATGTATGGAAACTTATCCAGAATTCATTGATTTTTTAACTCTTGTGATGTTTTTTCTCCCATTAAGTAAATCTTAGTTGCATACTGTTTATGAACAAAGGTTAACTCAATTGAAAACATAAATCATTTATTTTTAAAGACGTTCTACGGATTACGTTTTTCAAAAAATACAGCAGACGATACAAACAAAAGCCATCAATTTTAAAAATACTCGTATTTTAGATCTTAGAAGTATTGGTAAAGATAGAATAAAACATTTTTTCTCCTAAAAAATGGTATTCAATATATTTTGTTTTCTTTTCTTTAATATATTTCTTTTTAGATGATAACCTATTTAAAAACCTTGAGTTAAAAATCCAATTTTACTAAAATTGTTTAAAAAAAGATCTTAGATTCTAATAAATTTCCAAGATTGTTAAAAATGTATACGAAATGTAAAATACGAATTCTCTACTTAAAAACACGAAGACATTATTGTAGCATTTATTCATAAAAAATACCTTGTTTATTTGTTTTTTATTTCGAGATTCTATTTATATTCATTGTTAAACATTTTGGAAATCAAAATTTTATAAATAAAAAAAAATCTAACATTCATTAACTATAGAAATTCAGTTTTTCATGTCTGAAATTGGGAAAATAATGTTAAGATTTAGTTTCAGTATAAAAACAAAAATTAATGAAGCAAATATAACACAATGTAAAATCGAACAACCCATTAAAAAGTTTCTTAAAAATATAAATGCATTTCTATGTTATTTCGATGATTTTTTTTTCTCATTCATAAAATGAAAATATTATTGTAACAGTTCTACAAAATATTTCATCTATCGAGAACTTTTGACCGGCTTCTAATTTTAAATTAGATCAACAGCTTCATGTTTTCTATGCGTTGTATTCGTACATTTTATCCATTTACCTTACACAAATTTTTACACTTGTAGAATTCCAGGAATTCTTTCGGAATTTATTGTTTGTCAACAGTAGAATATTCTAAATTTGAAAACAGATCATTGGAAAAGTTAAAGAAAAAAAAAACATTTTTACTACTTTTCAAAAATTTTTATTTTTCCGTTCCAGATGTATTATTTATTTCAAGAAAACATCAGAACTTTTTTTTCTAAAACAGAAGCGCGTACATATCTTAAAGATTTATCATTTTTTTTTTGTAACCACGAATACAATTGTTTTATTACAATTAAAAACGAATTTAATCCCAATTCTTAATCTTTTCACTATCTATTATCCTCGCAATAATTTATTTTATGCGTAAACTAATATACTATACTGTTCAAATTAATTGAGACAAACGGTAAGAATACGATTTTTTCTAAAACCTTAGCGTTTAATCATTACATACTTTAAGTAGTCAGAAAATCCTCTATATTAGTACGAAATATGTCCTTGTACCAGAAAGGACCTCTTTAACTCGTTTTGGTATTGACTTCACTAGTTCAGCGCACATGTTCTTAACATCATCATCGTGGAACCACGCTTGTAGAGCACTTTTTATCATTTGTTCTGTTGTCATGCAACTCATCTTAGCTAAACGATTCTTGAGAATATGCCATAAATTCTCAATAAGATTTAGTTCTGGTGAATTACCAGGTCAATTAAGCACTTTTATTTTATTTTCTCACATTAAAGTCTGGAACAATTTCGAATTGGGACAAGAAGCTAGGTCATGTTGAAATGTTCCAACAAATGTTTCCATGAATGCAATAATTCTACTGCGTAATATTAATATGTATTTGACAGAATTCATCATGGCTTTAAGAGGAACTAAGCTTCTAGTGCCATTTGTTGTGATAAAACTCCAAAACATTTGTTTAGAAGGGTGTTTTACAGTCTGTTAGGTATGATCTGGTAGCAGAGTTTCACCCTCACTTCGTCTAATTACATCTAATTTACATCGCTGCTCAAATAAATGTGTTTCATCACTGAAAACTACCTTCTTCTAGTCGTTAAAAGTTCAAGATCAGTATATTTTTTGGCCAATGCTAAACGTTTTTTCACCTTTTTCCTAACTATAAATTGCTTTTTCCTCGATCTCGTTGTCTTACGGCTAACTTTCAGAAGACTTTTCCGTATATATTTGAAGGGTTCGCTTCTACACCGAAATCCAATAAACTCTTCTAAGGTCTTTGCTTATCTCTCTTGGACTTATTTTGCTATTTCTTATTAATATTTTATTAGTTCTTGGAGTATTTTTCCGTTTGAGTCCACACACATTTTCCTTTTCTTTTTGGAGACAATGTTCCGGAATCTTGAATGTTCTTAAAATTCTTGAAACACTCGAGTTGTATCTCTCACAATCATAGAAGTGTGCTCATTAAGAATGATTAGTTAAAATGCTTCCTTATAGTAATATCCATCTCAGAACAAGTAAAAGTAATACGTGTTACAAGAAACGAAAAATTATAACCACCAGATTTCACATTGAAAGGCTCACAACTGGACAATTGATACACCAAAACCAATCAAACGAGTAAATTATAGTCAAAGTCGATCAATCATATTATCTCTAGGCAGATATAACCGATTTGAGGGTGTTCGGGACATCACTGATAATCACATACCAGCTCAGACAAGAAAAGAATGCTTATCCCAATTAATTCGCGTGCGAAAACAGTGTAGTATATTATATACTCTCGCGTTTCCAGTTTCCTATTATAAGAATGGAAAAATCCATCCAATAATTCATTCTAGATTTATATTAAATCTTCTCCATTTCAGGTTGCTTAAAGTTTAACTGCTTCAATTTTATTTTTAGGGTAACAAATTCAAACATAGATTTAGAAGTTAATAAATACGAGTCGTACATCAAAATTAAAACATTGAAATACGTATCCTTAAATTTAATTTATTAAAACTTAAGAGTGTATTCATAATTTCAAATATTATACAATAGATTCGACTATTTACTTTAAAATGCACTTCGGATATGTAATCTTTAATTAAAAGAATAGAATAAGTATTTCTAAAGTTAATAAGTTTCAATACGGACTTTTAAATTAACAATCTTTAACAGTAGTAGGTGTAGCCAAATATTAATTAATTCGTATTTATATTCTTAAATTAATTAAATTCGACTATGTATTACCAGAGAATGATGAATTACAGTTTGAAGCTAATTTTTATTGAAATTCTTCGCTTGTGAAAAGCAGATAGTTTAAATACAAATATCCCTCAAAATCTTTGATAATACGATCCTTAGAAGCTACCAGAGGGAGGTATCAACTGCAATGTCGTTTTGATCATTTGCTTTTGATCCGTTTTTAATAATTCTTGTTAGTGTATCACTGTGGCAACGTTAATTTAAATCAAATAGAAAACGAATTTACCTCTTTATAATGATACAGAATTCGGAAGGCTTAGGTACAAGCTTAATTGCAGTCTTATTCAATAGATCCCAGGGGTTTAATAATATGCATAGAAAGATTTTAATTCAGTTCAAACTATAGATAAATTCAAAATTAATTTCACATTTATGTACTACGTTCTTACCCGTGATTTTGCAAAAGCGTATAAATGAATCATTTATATATTTATATATATATATATATATATACAGTGTCGGTTGAATTAGAATATACAGATAAAATAGTCTTAAGAATATTAAAACAACAAAAAAAATTTTAATTCAATTTTTCAACTATAAATGAAGTAAAAATATTTTCGAAACATTCGCTTTTTATGGAAAATTGCTCCCATATTAATAATATCTTGACTATATATTGCTAAGACCTCTACACTAAGCTTGAACTGAGACTTTTGAAATACAACCTCTAACAATAAAGTTCGGTGAATAGTCCTGTAACATTAACGTAGATGAAATATTAACGAAAGTTACCTCAATGTCCTTCGAAATAGTCCCTTTCCATAACTATTCACCACTGAGATCTGCTATACATGTCCTGGAAACTTTGTAAGAAGTCCTCTTTTGAGATGGAGTTTAAAAGCCTCTTCACGTTTCGTTGGATGGTAAGAATATCGTCAAATCTCTTTCCTTTCAAAGCGAGTTCGAGTCGTGGGAATAGGAAGAAGTCTGGAGGATTGAGATTTGGCAAGAATGGTAGATGTTCATTTGCGCCTCCCCCTTTTTCTTGCCAGGAACTGTTTGACGATATTGGCTGTGTGATGGCGAACATTCTCGTGAACAAAAAACTATGAACCTTGTTGCGCGTACTGGGGTCGTACCCTGCGTAGACGTTTCATGAAACGGATCAAAATTTCAATGTAACTTGCAGCATTCCTCGACCAGCTATCGTGCGCAAAGTTAATCGACTATCTTTCGTGATAAATTTACTCACTTTCTTACTGACGGAGGTCGCCAGTCTTTCGCTACGGGGGTTGCCAGAAACACTTTTCCGGCCTTCCCGAAAACGGGCTAACCACTCGTACACATACTTCATGGACAGTGCGTGATCTTCATAAACGCGGAACAGCATCACATAAGTTTCTGTTGGTGTCTTGACAAGCAAAAAACAAAACTTTATATCGATCTTGTGTTAGTTATTTTCCTGTTCTCAGTTAAAAACGAACGTACTAAACAAGAACTTTGTAAAACAAGTCTTACATGGAACACAAACGACGCTCACCTTAACAACGGAGGGGACAGATGGTCAACATCTGCCATTACGCATGTGCAGCGTTTTGTTTCGCCAGTGTTGCCAGATCAGCCATTCTGACTTCATTCACCGAACTTTATTGTCAGAGGTTATATACAGGGCGTGTCGTAAAGAAGTATACACTTTCCTGATGCTGTAAAAAGGTAACAGTTAAGGACAGGCACCACCTCAGCAAACTGTAAGATAGATGTATTCTTAAAATTTGTGTTTAAGCCCTAATGAAACTGACATAAGCAATAGAAGGCGTGTCACGTGACTAGACAGTGAAAATGGTAGTGTATGCATTGGAAAGGGTTTTTTCTGTTATTGAATAGAATCCGCAACTGCTGTGCAACGGCATTTTCGATCACAATCAGGGGGAAAACTTCAACTAGAAAATTTATCTAACAATGGCATGAAAAATTTACAACAACGGGGGTTGCTTGTACCAAAGTAGAAGTCCTGGATGAAAGTGAAACAGCATATCACAGCCGCTATCAATAGACTTGATACCTTAACACGCATTTGGGTGAAAATAGAGTAACGGCTTGATGTATGTCGTGTGACTAAAGATTCACATCTATGGTTGTCTCTAACAAAAATTAAAATAATTCCATACGATTCTGTTACAGGTGACATATAATACTTTACGTTGTTCTTGATTTATATTGTATTGAATCTGTATACTTCTTTATGAATCACCGTGTATAATTTATAATTTAATTTGTTCATATTTTTATGAATCAGTAGTATAGAAATTTTAAAAAAACATCGGTAATTATTTCGGTTGTTCTTAGCTCTAAAAGTAAAGTTGTGTTAGCGGTCGGTTCCTGCTTGACGTCTGAACCCTCTTGTCTACCTGTAAACCCGGGTAGGTGTGTGGGAGAAACGGAATGATCCACAGACATGATTTCAATCTAATTAAGGTAGGTGATTAAATAGTAGAGCACGGAGGTGAGATATTATAACACGGGGATACTACTACGGACCCTCAACTGAATCTAAGACGGCTTAAATACGCTCAAATATAACTACGTCGCACACTAATAAGCTAACTTCTAATTAATCAAGCTCACAATACCTGTACTTTTTATGCATCAGTCCTACACTGGAAATTTGCAGGTGATCTCTATCGGGCTTGATCAATGTCGTTGGATCCCCGCTCTGTAATCTTTTTCCTGGACAACTTCAAGACCTCTTACTAATTCCACTATCTTTCAATATTCAACTAACAAACTAACTCGCAGACTCTATGCTAACTTCTACTTGCCAACTCACAAAATCGCGCAAACAAAATTTATATAATATACTTCATTTACATAATCACGCTTTCTTGGTCGGCGAAAGTTGGTTGAATTGAAATTATTTTTCCCCAGAATAGTCCCCAAGGAGTTAGTATACTCGTGGATAGAACCGTCACAAAGTGAATTTTTCAAAACTCTTAGATCGTTCGTTACTAGTATAGTCTTAGCTATATATAGGCAATGTATTTTATTATCGAATCCTTTCATATTATTTCATAAAAAAAGAATGTTTTGGAAATATGTCATACTTCTTTCATTTTTTTTTTGGCAAAAAATTACATTTAAATTAATTTTTTATAGTAATATTCTTAAAACAATTTGATATGTACGTTCTAATTCAACTGACACTAAATACGAGAGATAATTATTAATTTATACGCTTTTTCAACATCATGGCTCCGAACGTCGTCACCTTAATGATTTTTCTTGATAATTACGATTGCACATGTTTAAATTATTTTTCTCTTGTTTAGTTATGCGCAGGATACAATTTTCTTAAAATCCATTATTTTTAATTTCTTCCCTATACAGGGATAACATGGTTTGTTCTTCCTGGTTTCGTTCATGATTTTACTGACTAACGACCAAAAAGCTCGAGATTTTTTTTTATTCTTAGCAATCAATAAAAAAATAGTTAATCTAGTCCATTAACAAGCGTAGTTTTTAAAAAAATTCCTTTCATGCAGTCCATTAGTTTTTCCCATGAGGCATTACAACTTCTAGAGATTTTTCTGATAAAAAAAGGGAAAGTAAGAGAAAAATTCGAAATTTTTGCGGCATTCTTTCAGAAAGACATTCTTAAGGTATCCGACTACCCTAAAATTGTTAATTGTGCCAAAAATTGACAATTTTTATGATTTTATTTCATATGCCATCTTATTAGCTTTATAAAAATACCAAGTTTATTATTTTCTGTTCACTAGAGCAAAAACTACAAGTGTCTTAGTAAAAGCAGATACCCTTACTTTAAGCAAGATGCCATAACTTTAAAACGCGTTTTACTCGAAGTGTGTTTTTTTGAAAATGCTCAAACGGGGTCAGAGATTGCTAAAAGAGTTTTGAAAATAATGAACTGAAATTTTTTGTGTATGTTTTGTATAAAGTAGAAATATTTTAACCTTCAGATTCATCAATCACTGTTTTATTACAAAATTTACAGTCCCTTATGTTAATATAATCGCTTTTTTAACAGCCTTCGTGCTGCTTTACAGTTAAACACTAATCCAAATAAAAGTTCAACACTTTTTTTCTAAATATTTTAATATTAAAATGATTAAAAAAATAAACGACTTAAATTTCAAAACTTTGCTTAAAAAATATTTTATTTATTTTTAATTAAATCAAACATTGGTGTTCATTTCGAAATAACTTTTAATCAATTGAAAATATAAACATATTTAACTTTGACCTAATTTTGTAAAAATATTCTAGAAATTTAACACTTTAATTGTATCGTCTAAATCCCTTGACTATAAATAAATTTTGACTTATATTTATTATTATTATTATTCCTTATTTAATTCCCAAATAACACTACACATTTCAATTAAAACATTATAATCCAAACGTTCAATAGACATTCTTCGTACAATTTAGTTAATTTAGATCAAAATTACAATGAAAAACTTCTCTTACAAGCACTACCAATCCCAAATATTTTATGCTTCCACATTTTCTAAAAAATTGTCGTAACAAAAAATTATAATTAAATTAAATCTTCAAATGTAGTGTAATCCAAAGGAAAATGAACTAGCAATTCATTCATGAATTCCACTCCCTGCAGTAAAATTTTACATTAAATTCGTCCCGTTCTGTCAAGGGAATTCATAATTCTATGAATAGTTCAATATGATACGAATTGTTGATCTCATTGACACACTGAAATGCTAATCTTTCGGATTAGAAAGAATTCATAAACAAGTGTATTTAATTAATTCCTGTTTAGTCAGATGATATTTTTTTTTTCTTTTGCAAATCTATGAAATTCTGTATGATTATCGAAATCTTAACTAAAAACAATAAAACAAACTTTTAAAGACCAGTATAAAGGATTTTTTTTATGTTCCAACTCCGACTGAAGTAAACGACTGTATTCATTTTCTTACTTAAAATTCTTATTTCATAATTGATTTATTCACAAAAAAAAAAATCCCGAGTGGTGTGATAATAAAACAAAGCAATTAAAAATATCTGAAAATATATTATTAAAAAACTTGATAGATATTTTAACAATAATATACAGGACCAAATGAGATATATTACTAAGTTTTAAAAATTTCTTATAATAACTACTAATTACTAATTTTGTGACCAAATTTTGCAATTTTAATGATCATACCGAAACACACCACGTGTGCTGTTTTCCCTGCAGGAAAATGGTCCTTGTGGGAAATTGAGTTTCACAGGCAAAGTTCGCTTTCCAACGTGACTTGAAAATTAAGATAAAGCAAACACCGAAGATGTGACCAGGATTGCTAGACTGGCAACTTTATCGCCCTTGGCAAAAATTTGAATACGATAAGAGAGAGAATGATTTCGTCTGAATTGTAGTGGTTGCATCTTTTGTTGGTTGGCAACGCGAATTGTGTTGCTATATCCTGTCCTTTACGGATTGTTAACCAACAGTAAATTTTCCTCGCTCCTGAAGAACTGTTTTGCTCTTTGAGACAGGTTGCAAAAACTCCTCGAACCTCGATCTACGTAATAATATTTATTTGCACAAAACCGTCGATTTGTCTTCGTGTAGTGATGTGTTTTTCCTTGTCCACTAATAAATAAAATACAGTCGACTCTCACTAATTCAAACTTTCGATAATACGAACCTCTCGCTTATTCAAAGTATATGCTCATTCCTTAGTAAAACACTTGATATTTCGAACTAAAACAATACATTTTGGTTCACTCAACATTTTGAAGGAATGTCTGTGGCTAGAGAGCCAGACTACAACACGTGATTAATTCGTAGTTATTTTATAAAACTCTCTACAATTCGAAAACTCAGTATCATGTACAGTGCTGTAGCAAACAGGTCGGAGCTTATAAGCTTTGTGTTGTATTCTGTCTGCGTGTCTCCTCTTTAACGTATCCCTTTTGATGACCATCTGTCTGCTGCCCCTTTTTGGTGTTTTACGGTTCCTCAGGCGAAAATACAATCTTAATGATTTCCTTCATCAAGTGGACAATAGACCGTCCGCACTTGTTGTCAACCGTTCTATATAGTATCTATACTGTATAATATGTACTTTTTAAAAACATTTTAAAATAATTTTTTATATATGTACAGCTGTTGTTTTATTACATAGTTTCAAATTTAAATATGTTAGAAAAATATTTCTCTTCATTGGGAGTTTTTTTTCTACCCTCTTGATAATGCGAAGTTTTTCATTGGTCCCACCAGTTTTGAATTATCGAGAGTCGACTGTAATTGTTTTCGGTTGCTCTTCCCCGTGTAAATTTGCAACAATAATAACTGAAATTCGCTTAAAATAAGTTAAACACGTGCATAAATTTAGAAATTGTATTATAACTACTAAATGTGCAACAAACAACAAGCGTATAAAGAAGACAGATGGATTTGAACTATAAACATTATTCAATTAAGATTATAATACTAATTTTGGGTTATTGCTGTGTTATTGCTGAAAAAAAGACAACTGAATTATTTATTTGATACATAAAGCTGAATAAGTATAGGATAAATATTCAAATGTCAAATTAAACAGAAAATCTTTAAAAAGACGCAAATTAATTGCCATTTCTTTGGTCATTGCAGTCTTTTAAAAAATTTATCATAAATATCTCCAATATTATTTTCAAAAATAATCTATCAAAAAATAAAAATATTTAAATTTTTCCATTTTTTTTATTGTATATTAAGGGTTTATTAATGTGAACGGGGGGAGGGTTCCCATTTCTATATCAGTTTAAAAGCCGATCACTTAAGCACATTATAGTTTATGTTGAATAAGCAATATAAATTGAAATTGGTCTTTTTTCTATGTAATATAATTGGATTAGTTCCATATCAATCGCATTAAAACTAATATGTTGAATGTTAATGTTTAATATAAATTAAGTGAAGGAATCTGATAGCTTTTTTATATGTCCAAAATAATTCTTTTTTATTTCTTTAGAAATGGAATGTAATTGCTTCAATATTCAATTCCCCCCCCCTCCCCCCAGTTCTTACATGTTATACTCTAAGCCAATTTCGCCGAATTAAAAGACGACTCCAAATGCTGTCAAACGAAATTGTTTTTGTACGTGCATGGAAACAGTTTTCCACTATTGGCTACACATCGCAGTATTCGGTGAACTTCTTTTTTTATTTGACGAATTGGTCGAAGGTACCTTTTTTTCTAGCCGAACAATTTAGTCAGTTCAAAAGACATCGCCAAATGACGCATTATTCAGCCAACGGCCTTTGAAAACAGTTATGATAACTATGATATCGTTTGGTGACATTTTTTGAATTGACGATGCCTTTTCATTTGGCGAAATTGGTCAATGGTATAACACGTAAATACCGTAAACTTTTATATCCAAAAAGAAGAACTTCAGCTACTATTTAAACTTCGTAAAAAGAACACTGACGTTGAAACGTTAAATGAAATAAGAGAAATCGAAATAATATAATAGGAATGATGAAATGGTGTAGTAAAAATGAGAGCGAACTTCACATTGATGAATCTTGGAGTGAGGAAATTGTTATATTCGTACGATGGATTACTTATTTGTTACTTTTCCGTTTCGCGACGCAAATCTCGCCTAGCAGGCTTTATTGGCGACAACACACATTATGCACACAAAAAAATGTTAATAAACATTAGTTCCCTTTGGTTTTTCATTCCTTTTTAATGTATTATGAAAAAGATATTACTGATAAGAAAAGACCCCGCCTTGTTTTGAAAAGGTGGTGGTAAAAGGTTGCCAGTGGAAATATACCTTTTGGCGTTGGTTGTATAATTTTTTGGTGACTTTATCGCCTGCGCTGGCGAAACAGGAAGGTGCCCCTTATTTTTCAGTTTCATTGAATTTTTTCATAGATTTCGATCTAATTTTTTTAATTAAAAATTTTTCAATCTTATATTGACTTATATATATATTTATGTCTTCACTAGGTCCGAACATGGCAGCCAAGGCTCCAGAGCTGGCTTGGGGAAATTGGCGAGATTTCTGACATCAAGAGATAAATCAGTGGCGAGCGAAAGACCTGCGAGTCATGGATCTGATTCTTCTCTTGCACTTGACATGTAAGACAAAGATGATGAAAAAAATTTAACGATATAAAAATTACGGATAAAATAAATTCAGTACTTCTAGAATAGAATATATATGTGAAGTACTGTATGAGGATTTTTTATTTAAAATAAGAGTCGCTTAAACATGGAAACGTGTTTTTTTTATTTCCCTTGGCCTCTTTTTTTAGACGTTAAAGGATTATTAAAGTAATCACTGGAGAACTCATTCACATGAAATCCGTATACCCTTTGTGTCTAAACTCTTCTTCACAAAACATTACGTTGTTAAAAATTTTAATGTTGTTTTCTGCATGTATATTACTAAAGAAAATCGATAATAACCTAGAGTATTGGTTATAGTTTTTTACATTCACTTGTAAAACTTCAAAAGGAGTTTTTAAAGACTTTTATACAAGGATTGTGTTTCAAAATATTAATGACTCTATTATATTGAATAAGACACAGAAAAACATTTAGTTCGAAATAATCAATTTTTTACGAAAGTATCGTGTGTACCACACAGCTTGAAAAAGTTAAATAATAATGCTTAAATATCACGATTCTTATTTTTAATTATTATGTAGTACGTTAATGAGAAAGATAAGAAAAAACATTACTTAAAAGGAGCTGAAAATAAAATTATGTTTGGGAAAAGAATTCACCAATTTTGAATGCATGTAAATATTTCAGGGATTAACTATACATGGCTAGAAGCAGTGTATAAAATAAACACAAGCAAGTAATTTAAAATTAAAATTAATGATGTAATTCTCTAAAATTCACAACGGCTTTCACTTGTTTAACTGGTTTTAAATAAATGCATAAAGAGGTACAGTTTGCTTATATATGGAAGCCCCAAATCAAATGTTAAACATATGAATATTAATCTTAACGGTTAGTACCATATCTTAAACATAATAGAATTGCTTATTAGTCCTCCTCATTTAATATTATGGGGGACTGTATTTGAATTCTCTATTGGAGGAATCACTGCAAGCATCTACATTTTGAGAGAATAAATGTTACGAATAATTTCCCTCTGTTTGCGTAGTTTATTTGAATAACGTTTATTGTTAAACTTATTCAATATAAGAGTTTCAGTACTGACTCTTAAGTGTAAGTGCCAAAAGTGTTATTGAAATTGTGGAGAATGATTCTAAAGCTAGGCAGCGATATAATTAGCTAGCTTTGCAACGAAAAATAATTTAATTATTTAGTTCAGTGAACTCTTCCTTTCTCTACATTTATTCAAAAATATGTCTCGTTACGCATATTATTGAACTTTCAAAAGCAATTGTTAAAAGTTCGAA